>JARFJB010001355.1:2412500-2530000 GCA_036346205.1 Vesta saturnalis | reverse complement strand
GTAGCGGACCGGTTGTTAGTGCTTTCAATAATGGTGGTGCGAGCACAGTACAAGGGGGTATTTATTTCTTGGATACAGTTGTTTTCACTGATAGAAAACGTAAAGAACCAAAAACGCACTAACGAAGTACTAACTATTAGCAACGGTCTGGTTAGTAGTGTTTTGAATCATGTTGGGACGTCATCATCGCACAATGACGTATCTATCTTTGGAAACGGCCGGTTTTGGTGGTGCGAGGTATAAAAAAGGTAGATAGCACTAACAAAACAAAGTATTGGCACTGGATCGGTCGTTAGTGCGTTTTACTTGGAAAACGCATAAACCACCAACCATCTGTTCGGTTGTTAGTGGTTTCAGTAATGATGGGACGTGCGTACTGCACAACGGGGTATCTATTCGTTAATGCTAGGTATGAAGTACCAAGAAATACCAACGAGGCACTAACAATTGACCAGAAATAAGCACTTTCAATGACCGTGCTTACTTCGCGGACGTCACTTCCCCGCCGGGTTATGGTGTAATGACTCATATCGTTAAACTGTTGAACTCTTTTACGTGTGTTAAAGATACTTTTAACTATCTCTTGTAGTTCATCTAGGCACATCCCCAGAATGAATTTAGTCAATTCGTCGTAATAATAATGCGTATTCCAATATCCACGCCCTGAATGGGAAAACCACATTTTACGCAATGGCGGGAATTGGATTTGTAAGTTTAAGTACCACTCTTTCGCAATGTAAGTGTTTTAACACAATATTTTTGGTTTTACGTTTCAAAATCCATCTCTAGGGTTCAAAAACAAGTAATATGAGTAATTTTATTTATTTATTTATTTGTTTTTACTTATTTAGTCAAAATAAGAGACTGGGTCACATATGTCCCTACAGTGATGTTGGTTGGGATATTTAATTGTCTCTTTCTTATTCAAGCTGCATCTTTGGCATCGTCTCCACGTGGGACTTCGTATATCTTCCACATCTTCCACTTAGTCGTCTTTTCACACGTGAGCCTGTTCTTCATTGTTCAATGAATTGTTCGGCCAATATTCCCAGGTAACGAAAAAGAGGCAATTTGCGATGCTAAATTTCTATAAAGATAATCCAAGTATTTACAATAGCTGACATCAATAATTTATAAAAGACCTTTTGCTACCACTTTCCCGATTTCCTGTCCATATCGTATGTTCCAACTTTCTGATCGTCCAGATCAACGTCGTCCATATGGTGATTATAACTGCACTTGAACAGCGAAATTCTACTTTAGAGCCACCTTTTAGCTTTCTGTTTGCAGAACTAACCGAATTTGTGAGGCGGTTCAACAACATCATGACATCCTTTCCATCTTTCGACGTCGTTGGAAGCGTTCCATTTTGATTTATTAGAAACTGAGCTTCACCTCTTGCAGAATTCTTCGTTTTAAGTTTGGGCATGTCTTTTTATTGCTGCTACACGTCCCAACACATACAAATGGTAAGGAGTTCATCAGTTTTACACTGGCAAAATGCCTAAGAAAAAGCAAACCTCCGAAGGACCGTGCGGATTTTGCGCTGAGCTTGTCAGTTTTTATAACTCTTTCCCTTGCAGTACCGTCCACAACTTGGGTTTCTTTCCCACGATACATGTTAACCTCATAGATATACCCAGTTTTCGATTCACACCTTTTCCAAAGTTTTATCCCTCTTTTCACCGGTTTTAGTGGTAGATATTGCTTGAGGCAGGATCTGCCTTTGAACTTAACCATAGTTTCGTCGATAGATTGGTGAGCTCTGTCTGTTCGTGCCTTTTAAAACGTACATTTCAAGCAAGATATTACTTCATCCACGTAATAGGTTTTGAAGGCTTTTCAGGCTCATTGCACTACATTTCGAACAACAGGGTACACCTATCTCTACTTCTTGCCCGTTTTATCATTACGTTACGAGAGATTCATTAGAAGATCAGTAGTTACATATTTGAGGAACTTTGTTATATGACATAATGGGGGTGCATCCTAGTACCTTCATAATCTTATGCATTGAGCTATAAAGAGAAAGAGTCTTTTACGAAATAGTTTTAGATAGACATCTAACTCGCAACAGTCCCTATTTAAATTCAAAAAGACAACTCCTTTCTTTTCTATAGAAACAGATTTTCGGGGGACAAAGTTTGAATCAATTTATTTCCAAGTAATTGCAGTTGAGGCTGCATTCTGAGAGTTAGAGTTTTCATCAAAATCATAACATTCCGAGCACGATTCGGAAGACTTCATTTTAGTCATTTCCTTGTTGTTCATAATCAGATGCAGGAATAGCATCATTTGATAAAGACTCAATCACACTGCTGCAATTTTTATCGTCAGATAATGGAATAAAGTCACTACTGTCATTAGATCACGCGCACGGGTCTTCATAGGAAGAAAAGTCGCTCAAATTGTCCGCAATAGTTGGCGTTCACTGAATGGGCACTTTCTGTAAAATACTATACTATTGGAATAACTCTGTCCCATTAGAAAACACTACTGGGACACGTAAATCCCATGTACTATCGCGTTAAAAAAAATTCTGGCACCGCTTGTTACTGTAGACACTTCCAAAATTCAAATTTTGATGGAGACACATTTTTTGTATGTAAATCGGACATCTCAAGATTTTCAAGTAGGGGTTAAGCATTTGCCACTTTGACATTTCATGGTCATAGCCTGCTAACGCAATTGATTAGGTGCCATCAAACCAAATGCACACAGCCAAAATGTTGCTATACCTGTATTTTTTTACCGCGATTGTACCATATGACATACGAAATCAACAAAAAACTAAAGATTTGTACAAAATCTGCATACCTGGAATCCATTACTCACCTTTACACTTCTTGCAATGCAAATAACTCAAAAAACCACAATAATTATAAATCACACCGAAAATATCATGAAAGTATGCTACAAACACAGGTTATGTACATGTTTGGCCGGTAAAAACGAATTTGACGTTTCCGATGTTGAAGAATATGTTAAAGATCACTGAATGTCCACAATTCAATGTACATTTGGGACTTATCTGAACTAAAGGTGTTTTGAAAATCAGCTGGGTCATATATGTCCCCACAGTGGCGAAAGGGTTAACAAACGAAATCAGTTCGATCACAATCAAGCTAAAAGCTGAATATTTGATACTAATTAATTTCTGAACATTTCTTCTTACCCAAACACGTTATAAACTTCCAGATGAAGTGTGGTAAATATTACGTTTTCTTTTGCTAGCAATTTTATAATTTGTCGATTTTTCAGATTACATTTTTGTAAAGTAACACGAAAATTTATAAAAAATTCTATGGAAATATAATCTAATAATCTTGTTTAATAATGATACCGTCTTTGAGAGACTCTCAAAGACTTTTAAAACTTATAAAGATGAGAGCAGTAATAATATTTGTTTGTATATTGTTTTCTTTCAAAACATTTTATTTAATAGAAAGCTTTAGTACCGTGAATATTTATACCAGTGGATACTTAATTTATAGATATATCAATAAAAAGAAATTTTCTCTGCTGAAGGATATTCACTCTTAGAATAGATTAAGCTAACTTTTAATTATTGGTAGGAATACAAAGTTATTTATGATTACTTTCTGATAAATAACTAGAAATGTATGAACACATCACTTTTCTTATAACATACGGTTGAATTTTTTACGGCGCATGCTGTGAATTGCACTATATATTCACACGTTTACATTATATTCAGGTTTTTAAGTTAAATAATACATAAAATTTATGAGTTTCAATAGTAATTGTTATTGGCACTTCAAGTGTACATGATTAACTCATTTTCAGTAAAGTTTAGTTATGCAACACTCTCCCTCGGCACTATTTCAATGTCTAATAAAATGATTTACGGATATTGTATATATACGAAGGCAGCCTTCACTCGAGCTTTCAATAATAACATGTCATTTCCAGTAGGTAGGTACAACTAAAACTCCTTTCAATTCATGTAATTACAGAAGCTTATTGACCTTTCGGTATATAGGTCAGACGTATTCTAGAAATTAAACTTTCATACGCCTTTTCTTATTTATATTTCTATGCGAACAATGTGAGCTTGTTTTATTCATTTGGTCTAAATCTTTGAACTGACAATATACATTTTTTTGATCAGATTTCATTTATTTATTTCATATTACTGCGTTACCGTAATTTTCGTTTAATTTCCTTATGTGTGAAACACGTAAGTATTGCTTTCCAGTTCAAAAACGTGAGTTTTCGCCGTTAGTCTACCTTTTTAAACGACCTAGATCACTTCCCACGTGATAAACATTTTCATAAAACTTTGTATTCGGAATAACGTATGAAATACATCAGATTTATGCAATTTTTATTATTATCGGTTACATAAAGGTAATATATAGGGTGAGTTTTTTTTTCATTATTTGCATGGGGATCTCGGAAAACATAAGAATTACACATTTGCTTAAATAGGGGAAAGATTTGCTTCTTTAGAAGACTAATCCAGTTACGCTTTTGTTGACTTAACAAAATGCATGGCTTACTAGATATTTGTGGAAAAGTAAAATTCTCTAAAATCGTTTCAGCGCCTTAATTCGTTTATTTCTAAAGGTAGATAAAAATTGTTTAAATACAATTTGTAGATAATTTTGTGCCGAATAATGTCACCGTACTAGTTTTTTTAATTTTGCTTAGTATTTTGAAGTTATGAAGCAAAGTTGAATTTTTTAAATGGAAACCATAGTTGGCTATGACATATTTTAATAGTGAATTTTTTTCTGATTGTAATGCTGCAAGGGTTGTGTAACTTACTTTAGTAAATAAAAGCACAATACAAGTTGTTCTATTAGTAAGTTTAACAAAAAGCATATCATGCCATGGAAACCAAATGCAATTTACAGTGTGTGTTCGAAATGTCCACTATTATTATCGACACACATGCTACACCTTTTCAACACGCAGTTAACAGCTTTCCTAATTTTACGCCCATCTAATCTGTTAAACGCATAGATAATAGCTTCCCATAGCTTCTGCTGGGTTGCATATAATGGCACATATACGAGATCTTTTATTACTCCAAATACAAAAAAGTGTAAAGGTGAAAGATCATGGCAACATGCAGCCCATAAAACAGTACCATTTTTGCCTATCCACAAGTTGTGTTGGTACCACTGTATGTTTGCGCGGGTTTGCAAATGTAATTCATCTAGAATATTGTTAAAATCTTTCCTAAGAAATTGCAAATATCGATTTCCAGTTAAAGTGCCATTAAAACTAAATGGCCCAACAAGCTGCGAAGCAATAACACCGCACCATAAATTGAGGCCAAATTTAATCTGAGGTCGTGTTTTTGTAAACGGAGAGGATTTACTTGGGCCCACAGGTGTTCATTAGGGCGATTGAACAAACCACCGTTTGTAAAACGTGTTTCGTCGGTCGATAAGATCTGCATGAGAAATTTGTTATTTTCGTTGCACGTATTTATGAATCAAATACGAAAATTTAATTCTGTATTATAAGTGTTTTGTAACTGTGGTTTCCTATTAGTGGAGTTTATCGGCCTATTTCCACAGTTTATGCTTCTTGGGCGAGACGTTTCGGAAGCGGACTCTGCTTTCGTCATCAGGCTTAGTCCTGAGAAGGACTGTTTTCGCAGTTGAGTCGAATTCATATGTTATATATAATTTTTTCCCAAGCACTTTACTACTCTCAGATTCGAACTTGGTACCTTTCACTTACTAGCCTGACACCTTTACCGCTGAGCCACTGAGTAATCCAATATATATTTTTTAAAACTTGCATGGTAGGTTGTATACACAATTCTTGGAATTCTGATCTTCATTGTATGGTTTGGTTTTGGTTAGTATTCCCCCGAGCGTTCTGGTCGATTTGAAGGCAGTGCGTATCTTGTATTTGCTGCCTATTCTTCGTATTTTGTCTGAGGTACCTTGTATATATGGTATTATCGCTGTATATTTAGGATCTTCTTTTTCGGTTACCCTTTCTCTGTTTAGGTTAGGTGTTAGATCGGGGTAGCAATTTTCTTTGAGTGTTCTAGCGATGTTTTCTTTTTCTTTGTTCAGGTCCTCTTGTTTTGAGCATATCGTTTTTGCTCTATCGTACAAGCATTTTGCCACGCCTAACTTCACGTTGTTGCGGTAATTGGAGTTGTAGTGTAGGTACCTCCCCGTGTGGGTAGGTTTCCTGTATACACTTGTCGTGAAAGTGTTGTCATTCCTGTGAACAAGTACATCCAGGAATGGCAGTTTTTGTTCCGACTCCAATTCCATTGTGAATTTTATGGAGGGTGCGCGGCTATTTAGATGATCTAGGAATTCATCTAGCCTATGCTTGCCGTGTTGCCAAACTAGGAAGGTATTGTCCACGTACCTAAGCCACATCCTTGGTTTTTCTGTGAATTCGGATATCGCTTGGTCTTCAAAGTGTTCCATATATATATATATATATATATATATATATATATATATATATATATATATATATAGCTCACTATGGGTGATAGTGGGAATCCATCGCCATCCCAAACTCTTGTTGGTAGAATTTGTCTTCTACCTGGAAGTATGTAGTTCTAATGCATATTGTCAGAAGTTCCATTATTGTGTTTACCGAGAGTTGCGTGCGTTCGTCTAACGTTTCATCCTTTTCCAGCTTGTCCCTTATGATAGTGCCTTTTCGGTAGGAACATTTGTGAATAGACTCGCAATGTCGAAGCTTACCAGTAGTTTTTCGTGGCTTGGTTGGCAGTTTCTGATGGTTTCCACGAAGTGCTGCGTATTCTTGACCATAGACTCGGTTTTTCCCGATAAGGGTGTGATGATACCTAGCAGAGAGTGTGTTAATGGGTGACAAGGTGAATTTCTCGAGCTCACAATTGGTCTCAGAGGAATTCCTTCTTTGTGAATTTGTGGTAGGCCGTACAGATGCGGAGGTTTGCTGTAGTGTGGGGTAAGTCTAGTTCTCTGGTAATATCCATTACCACAGTCGCGTTTCCTTTGTCTGCCGGGAGAATTTTGATCGTTGGGAAGGGAAATGACCACTCTCCTTTCTAGGTTAGAGAGGTTAGGTTTAGTTCGCCTAGATGAATCTAGGACTGGTCTAACCTTACTTCTGTATTCTTCGGCTTCTTCAGGATCTAATTTCATAGCTGTTTCTTCGACTGCGGTTATTAAATCTACTTTCGGGATATACCTCGGTGTTATCGCATAGTTCAAGCCTTTGTCCAGAACCTGCATTTCGTTTTCGTTCAACTGTCGTTTAGAGATGTTTATGATAGTGTTTTTTCGATTGACTTTGGTTGGTTCTTTCTTCTCCTTCATTAGCTTTTCGAGTTTCTTCTGCTGAATTTCCTTGTGCATTGCCTTGGTCTTCAAATATTTACTTCTGGTAGTCGTGTTTATCCTATCAAAGTCTTGTTCGTTCACTCGATTTCGAATGGTTTCTCTAATCGTTGGATTGGTGTTCGAGCTGGTACTTTCTGAAACGGTGATGTCTGATGCGTTCTTTGACTAACGCTTCGCTAGCTCTCTTTGCGATTAGTGATATTTTCCGGCTGTGTATCGGAGTTTTGATGTTGAGCCCGGTGGGTATCACGTTTAATCTTCTTTCATCATCACCAGGATGCAAAGTTTGGCCAACTGAATATCCATAAGGATGGTATTTATGTCTTGCTGAAGTGCTCACTACTGTGCGTTTTGAGATAGCAGCGTATTGTGCAATTTGCCGTGATGATGTGGATGGAACATTTATCTGCACGTTTTCACCAATATTGCCCCTATTTTTGGGCTTTATAAAACTTCCAAACTCTTTTAAATTGTAGTATAAATCCTTGAAGGTGTCTAAAGATGGTTGAGGGTGATCAAAATACAATAAAAAACAGAATTCGGCCACTCGTTGACTGTTTTTGTTACAAATAATGTAACATTCGGTCACATCAAGTTTCTCGAAATTTCACTAATTAATTTTCTGAAGCAACCCCTGACAAAACCGATACGAATTAGACTAACGAAGGAACTGTCAAAGATGAAGATAAACAACGCTTCAGTTGCTTTACTTTTGTTTTCCATGGTAAGATATGATTTTGTTAAACATAATAATAGAAACACGTGTATTGTGTTTTTATTTATTAAAATAAGTAATAACGCTTACATCATTACAATCAGAAAAAAACGCACTACTAAAATATGTCATAGCCAACTATGGTTTACATTTAAAAAATAATCAACTCGGTTTCATAACATCAAAAGCTAAGCAAAATTAAAAAAACTAGTACGGTGATGTTATTCGGCACAAAATTATCTACAAATTGTATTTAAGCAATTTTTATCTATCTTTAGAAATAAACGAATTAAAGCGCTGAAACGATTCTGGAGAATTTTACTTTTTTACAAATGTCTAGTAAGCCATGCATTTTCTTAAATCAACAAAAGCATATCTGCATTAGTCTTCTAAAAAAACAAATCTTTGTCCATTTAAGCAAATGTGTAACTCGTATGGTTTCCGAGATCTCCATACAAATAATGAAAAAAAACTCACTGTGTATAAAGAGCGGCAAAGTACCTGTTTTGAATATATCAAAAACTATTAACCTTAGAAGAAAACGTATATGGATTTTTTTATCTCTGTTTTAGGCCAATTTTTTGAATCAAAGTTTTTCACACGAAAGTAAATAACTCTAAACAGGAGCTTGAAATGGTCGCAAAGTGTATTTTGCAGATGTACCCAAAACTTACACGTGAATTAAAATACATATCCACGGAAACGTATTAACAGAAGAAAATCCATAAATACAAAGCAAATTCCATTAATAAATTAAACAAGCTAGTCACTTTCCGGTTCAGTTAGGTATAGGTATTGCGGTAGTTTACGTTTTAGTCTTTGATGAGTATTTTGTCTGCCTATGTTATTGTGAACAGCACCGTCGCATTTATGAATGCTGTTCGTTGCGAATGAACTATGGGGCTTTCACTGCGATGCGCAAGATTTTATTCCGTAGTCTTTGTATTTTTTCCAAGTTAATCTTCACATTGGCGATGCGTCGAGTATTAGTGGTCGAATTAGCGATTTGTACATCAGCATGGTGCATTCCAAGGAACAATGCTATTGTTTATTACTATGTTGAAAGGATTTGTGATTCTTCTTAAGGATAATATTTTTGCTTGCCATTTGGTAGAGTTAATTTGGATATTCCATCTGGTGTACCATGGGTATATTCGATGTATTGCTATCTGCAGTTTCTCTATGACGTGGATGAGATCGGTGTGTTGAGCGAGGATTGCAGTATCGTACGCGAAGATCGCTAAGGTTGCCTCAGAGGTGGGGATTTTTTATGTAAATATATTGAATAGCACCCGTCCCAACACACCTCCTTGCCGTACACACCTGAGGGCGTGGTCTTTGTTTCTGATATTGTGGTATTGATACCTACTGCGAAAGTTGAAGATTATGGCTTTGAGGTAGGTGGCGACTATGATCTTGGTTATTTTGCTTTTTAAGCCTTTGGCCCTGACCTTGTGAAAGGCCTGAGCGACACCGAGAAAGATAGTGACGGTGTCACTTTTGTTTTCAAAACCCTCTTCTATTTTTTCGGAAATTCCTTATAGTTGATCTTGTGTTGAATATAATTTTCTGAAACCAAACTGGAATGGTGGCAGTACATTGACTGGCATTAATTCATTCTTAACCGACAGCGGATAATCCTCTCTAGGACTTTTGAGAATGTAGTCAACAAGCTTATTGGCCTGTAACTGCTTATCAGTTTTTTATCTTTACCGGGCTTGGGAAATATTAGTATGTGGGCGTGCTTCCGTCTCTTCGGGAAGTATCCTTGTCGGAGACATGTGTTATATACGGTGGCGAGGTGTGCTAGGGCTGAGGTGAGTTAATAGTAAATTAGTTATGAGGTCATGTCTGGGGGATTTTCTCTATGGGAGTTTGTTAATTGTCTTTAATTTCTTGGGGGATTGTATGGGGTATCGGTCCAGATATCACGGGATGGTTAGTTTCAATGTGGTTGATTATGTATACTGTTTCATGTGAGCACAGATATGTTTTGGAGCGAAAACCTTCTGATATGTATTGATTCTCAGCTCATCCAGTTCGCGTTTTAAGCTGTATGTTAACTTGTTTCGTAAACGATTTGTTTCCGGACTTCTGCTTCTTTGCCATTCTCGCCTGATTTGACTTTTTCTTTTTTTTATGTGTTTTCGTATGGTAGGATTGGCTCTTGTACACTGTTGATTATTGATGTTGTTACCTTGGATATTGCGATATTTACGTCTTCGCTATTGTTTAATTTAGTTAGGCACTTCAACTGTTTATCCAAGTTGATTTGGAAGTCGTCCCACTTTACTACCCCGTTTATAAATCTAGGAGGTGGCTGTGCCACTTACGGGGATTGATAAACGATATAATTACAGGTAAGGCAAGCTCTTCTACAACCTTTTGAAACATCGGTTTAGTGAAGTTCTTTTGTAAGACAATGTCCAGTATGTCGGGCAGGTGATCATTACGATATGGATAGTGGGCGTTTTTCTCCCGAGCTACTACTTGGAAGGAATATTAGGTATTCCATCTTGATTCCCTCGGGATTATTAGCTCTACATCCCCATAATTGATGCATGAAGTTAAATCTCCAATCATTAAGAGTGATTCGACAGTGTTGAATGTAGCTTTGAGATCTTCCTCTACTAGTTTCTTGTTCGGTTGTCTATAGGTGCTTAATGTGAGATTTTGGTCTTTTAATTTAATTCTAGCTCCGATTGTTTCTAGTGTTAGCTTAACGAAGCCAGGGATAGGGTGGAGGATAATTTTCTTTTTAATGAGTACAGCTACTCCGCCGCCTGCTTCGGGCGTTTCTATCTTTCCTGTACACTAGGTGTCCAGATAGGTGGGTTTCGGTGATGCATGCAACACCTATATTATGCCTCGCAAGAAAGGGTATAAGGAATGATCGTTGGGTTAGGATACCGTTGGCATTCCAGTTGAGGTAAGGGGTTATAAGGTCAATGAAGATTTTGGCTATGTTACTGGTGTCAGGTGAGGCTGTCTGGTCAGCTGATTGGTTTGCGTTGTTTGGGTTGGAATTGGTTGTTGGTAGATTTCGTACTTGGTTTGCGTGTGAGCGGCTAGAGTTGATGAAGTAATTTTTATTGTGTCCTAGAGTAGATTGGTTGTTGCCGCTATTATTTTTCATTCGTTTTTGCAGAATCTCGATATGGTGGCTACAGTTGCGATAACTTGCAGAATGTGGGCCTCTGCAGTTGGTACCCTTAGGTGCTTCGTCTGGTTGTTTTTTGCATTGCTGATGTTGATGGCCGCCTCCGCATTTCACACGTGGATCTAGTGTGCAGTAGTTTTTGGTGTGGTTGTAGCCTTGGCCACGATAGCACTGAGGGATGTTTGTTGACTTTCTTCTCAGTTCGACGGTGACTATTGAAGAGTGAAAATTGTTTTGGCATATTCGTTATCGTTTAGGTCCACTGCGCAGGCTGGCTCTTTATTTTTAGTTAGTAGACGTATGACTAACAACTGGAACTGAATTGCTGAGTTCGGTAAAAATGTCTTGTTCTGTTAGAGACAAAGGTACGTTTTTGGTCACAACGTTAAGAGGGTTGCTGTTTGGGTTTTGAAAAGTGTGATATTTTATACTGGTAGCATTAAAGTGTTTTGTTAAGGTTCGGTAATCATTCTTTTGAGTTAAATTTATTCTTAATATATTTGTGTTGTAGAAGGTTGTGAAGCCGCCACTTGTTAATTTCTGGATGTATGCGGTTAACTCAATGTGATTTACTGCATTATGAAGATAAATAGGTAATATTTTTGGTTGATCGTGTTTATTGTTGAAGTCGACCTCTAGGTTAGTAAGTAAGCTGTATTTGTTCTGTACTGGAATTGTTGGTATCCACGAGTATCGTTTTTTGCACCTTATTTTGTGGAGGTGTTAATGAGTCAGATTTAGGCTTAATTTGCGTTTGAACTTCCATTGGGATTCCATTGTTAGTTTTTGTTTAGTTATTTTGTTAAGATTTAAAAATAACTTACGGTTTATGCCGCTTGAAGTAGCTATTTAAAAGGTAACTGTCTTGTTGAATAATTGCACTTTCACACACTTGCGACTGCGGTGAAGCACGTCTTAACGCTTTGAAAGTAAAGACGAATCTCAACAATAATTTAATACAAATAATAAAACAATTATTGCATGAAGGAGGTAAAAGTTACAATAAATGCTGTAAGTGCCTACCCTCTTTTTCACTGCATCAACTCAAGCGAATTTTTAAATTTTCAAACGATTTCTGTAACATGTTTGGCATAATACAATTCTCTATAACGTTCCTAATGTTATTTTTTAGTTCTTCTAAGTTGTGAAGCTTAGGATTGTAGCACATATCCCAGAGACAAAAATCTGGGAGATCGCGGTGGCCACTCAATGTATCCACTTTTGATTAAGAAATTTATTTAATGAATCTCGTGCCACCAATGAATAATGAAGTGGTGCGCCATCTTGTTGAAAGTAAACGATGTCTCTAATTCCATCTTGAAGTAACTGTGGATAAAAAAAAACTATTCCAACAAATCCGTGTAGTTTGTACTTGTCACAGTTCGTTCCGTAAAGAAAAAAGCTCTATGGATTTTTGTCTGCAACAACACACACCAAACATTAACTTGTGGACTACCGCGTTCAAATTTATTAAGAGAAGTGGGTTTTTCAGAGCTCCATATTCTGCAATTATGTTTGTGACATTCCGCTAATGTGAAACGTTGCTTCATCAGTCATAATTAACAACGTATTAGGTTCATTCCTGAATAAATCTAGTAAAGTTTCGCATACCATTAGTCGTTTTTCATAATCTCAGTCGTGCAATTTTTAGTAGGTCTGAATTTTATATGGAGTTAGTTTTAAAATTTTTAGACACTTGTGAACGTCGCTTTTGGAAATTTCTAAAATTCCAGCAATCTTTTTAATTGAAATTCTGTGATTGCTAGCTTGTAGTACTTCATTAACAGACATAAAGTTTTCCAAGGGAGCATCACCATTTCTGGGTTTTTTAATGTAAATCATTTTTAAAGTGACTTAGTACATTAAATGACTTCTGTTTTTATGTCCCATTGTCGGAACAAGAGTTGACTTACATTACTACCTATGTATCAAATTATGTTTAAATAAATGAAAACTGCGTTGTTATCGGAAAGCTCAAATATCTTTGATGTTAAGAAAACAAAAGATATGAAACTTACATGTTTGAACAGAAGATGAATCCCTCTTTTGAATGCCACCGAAATATACAAGGATAAAATAAGAACAAACTTTAAAAGAAACTATTGGGTAAACGAATTCAATTAGTGAAAACCCCATCTCTTTAGAGAAATTAATAAGCTATGTATTTACATTTAAAGTCTATCACTCTTATTTAGGACACCCTGTATATTGGAACCACAAAACGTAACTTTGACACTAGACATAATAAATGTTATTTGGTAGATTAGGTCAACTAGAGAAATCTGTGGTAGCTAAGCATGCTTTGAATAATTTAAATCATGACATTCAATTTTGATAGTATGGAAATATCATCAAGGCAAACTCATTACTATGTTCGTTTACAACGTGAAGCTACTGAAATACATAAATATCCTAATATCTTCAATAAGCAAGTAGGTTTTCGCACCTTGCTATTAAAAAAAGCACAATGCTACGTTTTAATTTTAATTTTAGCTTTTACTGTATTTTTCAAATTTTAGTTTGTATTATCTAGTAACCCGTGGAAAATAAAAAAAAGCGATTCACGTTATAAAACATTTATTAAAACACAAAAAAACAAAATTACGAACTAAAATAAACATAAGATAAAAATAAAAATTATTTTAATCAGTGATAACTTGATTTTTTCAAATGGAACGGCCATTTTTTATTTTTGCATCAAATGCGGAATTTTTTACCTTTCGAACAATATAAATTTGTTTGTATCTATCTTCGGTAGATTTCTTTTAATTTCAAAATTTCTGATTAATTTTTCAATTTTTGGTTTGTATTTTCTTCTAGAAAATAAACAAAAAACGATTTACATTATAAAACATTATTTACTAACTAGAAAAACACAAAAAACAAAATTGCTAGCTAAAATAAAAATAACATTAAAATAAAAATTAGTTTAATACATAATAAAAAATTATTATTAATTTTATTAAACACATAAATAAAAAGCGTACCTCGAGTAGGATTTGAACCTACGACGTGTACTTTGCTAGATTACCACCATCGAGATTCAAGCCCCAATCGATGCAAAATTATAATAGTTTAATACATGTTCGAAACGTCTACCACCTAGTTCTAAGCAAACTTGAGTTCTACGACGAAAGTAATTTTTTACCCTATTTAAAATTACTGGGTTGATAGTTGCAAACGTTTCGGATTCTATTCTTGATATCTTCCGCACTGGTTGGTAGTTCAGCATACACTTTCTCCTTGGCGTAACCCCACAGACAGAAATCAAGGGGAGAAGTATCTGGAGATCGCACTAGCCGTCGTGTTGCTCCATCCCTTCCTATCCACTTTTCAACAAATGCATTATTAAGCGGCCATTCACTTGTGGGCACAGTGTGGAGTTGTGCCATCTTGCTGAAAATACATTTCCCTAATTTGAGCGAGCGAGCAAGGAGCCCAAATAATTTATTATCGAGGAAGTTCACGTACAAATCCTAATTTAGAACACCGTCAAAGAAAAAGGGACCAACAACTGAAGTACCGAATATACCTGCCAAAACATTAATCAATCATTTCTCTTGACTATGAACTCGGAAATAGTGAGGGTTTGCATCTGAGTGATAATCAAAATTGTGCTGGGCAGCAAATCCATTGCGATGGAATGTACACTCGTCTGTAAACATGGTCTTATCCAAAAATTGTACATTTTCATTTAACTTTTGTTCTTGTTTTGCAGATCGGTCTCCTTGAGATCTTGATGTAGTTGCATGTGAAAAGGATGAAATTTGTTTTTTTTTAACTATTCTTCTGACAGATGTTCTACTTACTTGAAAATCTCTTTTGATATAATGAACTCTTTATGTTGCAATAAATCTTTCTAGCAGATTTCTGAAAGATTCTTCCCTTGAATGGCGCTCTCGGTCAGGATGTCTTGCTTTGTACACTAGACTCGCTAGGAACGGATTTTTAGAACATTCTCCAAGAACGTCAATTTATTTTAAGAAAACACTTGTCATTTATATCAGTTAAATTTAATATTAATTACTCAAAAAGAGCTCTAGCCAGGAATAGCATCACGAACTAGTACTTAATGTCAAAGTTAAAGTGACAAAATTGGTTTATCTTTTACAGTCTGCTAGTTACTCATAGAAACTGAAAATTGAAAAATACAGCAAATTAATCAGAATTTGTGAAATTAAAAGAAATCTACCGAAGATAGATACCGGGAAATTTTATATCTTTAGAAAGCTAAAAAATTCCGCATTTGATTCAAGAATTAAAAAAAATGGCGTTCGGTTTGAAAAAATCAAGTTATCATTGACTGAAATTTTCTAAATTGATAAAGTAATTTCTCTAAATACAAAAAGAATTCGGATTTGACCGTCCGGTCTACGCTAGTATATTTCATGTCTAGTAACATCGCAAAGTCATGGCCTTCTAAGTTTTCTTGATCACAGCGAATGTAATTTTCTTCAGACATCTACATTTTGTAAAAATGTCGAATTGGGGCTAAACTATTGGTTTTAGGTACCTTGTGTGACACATAAAGTCGCACTAGAATTGATCAAGGAATTCAAATATGCAATAATATACAGGGAGTTCCATTTAAAAAACGCAACTTTGGTATAAATCGTCCTGTATAAACTTTGCGATTCAAGTGAAAATGTATTAGGGTTGTAGCCTTAACGATATCGCACCACATCCCATCAAAAAAATTTAGAAATATTCCTTAATAAACCCACAATCTTCCACCCGCGCACTATTGGCCCACCCTGTATAGTAATTTAACACATGTAGTTGAAATTAAAATTAAAAATTATATTAAACGCACTGTAAAATTACAAAAAACTATTTCTTTGTTAGATTTGACTAGATCTTTAATTGGTATGTCAAGTTTCTATTTGTAAATCCTTTTATCAATTTTAAATAAAATTTTGTTAAATTTTCTCTTTGATTATAACATTTTTCACCTTCGGCTGTTAGAGGGCGTTATTATTTTTCATCTTCAAGGCAGTTTAATAATCTTTGTCATAACAAACAAAATACACCCACGTACCACACAAAATTAAAAAACACCGAACGCGTTTCGATAGCTACCCTATCATCATCAGCTGTCGACTAGCCGACCGCTGATGATGATAGCGTAGCTATCGAAACGCGTTCGGTGTTTTTTAATTTTGTATGGTACGTGGGTGTATTTTGTTTGTTACAGATCCTGCCACAGTTCCAGTGTTCCAGATTTTTAACAATTGTTAAAGACATTATAACTACTGAGGACGATAACTGTAATTGTTATCGAAACGTATATAAATATAAAAAAAAAATAATATACTATTAAAAACCCAAAAGCTAATTATGTGTAATAATGGTGAAAGTGTACAGTGCATCCCATTTTGGTTGAGACATCCAGATATCTCGGTTGTTGTTGAAGATAGAACCTTGCGGTTTCCGTGGTCCTGTGCCACTTTTTTGTGAAACTCAAGATGGCCTGAACGGATTTTGCCTAACTTCTTTCGTTTATAAATTACAGGGTGTTTTTGAAAATCCACACTTTTTGGATCCCCTCCATATCTAAGAAGTTTCTCAGCGATAATGTCAAATTGAAAACTTGTACCATAGAGAATTTTACGTAGAATCCAGGGGCGCACTCAATTTTTTTTCGGGGTATCGTTATGGAGATAAGACTCAAACTTATGATTTTTTCAATGGAACACCCTGTATTTTATTATCTCATTAAATTACTTATTTTTTTTCCTTCGAAATGTTTGTGTTTGGCGATTTTGTTAATTTGTGAAATTTTATAATGGCTGAAAGATTTTTCAGAACAACGAAAAGTATGATATCATACAATGTTTCCATCAATGCCATGAAAATGTTGACGAAGCATTAGAATTATATTTAAACTGGTAAACTAGTAATTTACAATAAGACATTATATGACATATTGGTTTTAAAACGTTAGATATCCAGAGAGGCGTCGACCTAGTCGAGCAACGATATTTCGACTAAAGAATAATCTACTAAATCATGGTGTGTATTCTAAACCCCGACCCAAGACGTATAACAAGGAAAATAATGAAGTGGATGAAATAAATGTCTTAGCCAGCGTCCGTGTCTCTCCTCAGACTTCTTGTACGAAGTTAGAAAATGACACTGGCGTTTCGCGATCACGGGTACAAAGGATTTTAAAAAAACACAGATTGAAACCCTACAAAGTGAATATTGTCCAGCATTTATACCCTGGTGATGCAGCGAGGCGTGTGAATTTCTGTAATTGGTTTTTGAACCAAACTCGGAGACAATAATTTTGCTAGTAAGGTCATATGGTCAGATGAAGCCCATATAAGCAGTGTCCGTTTATTTAACAGGCAAAATACAAGGCACTGGTATGATAAAAACCAACACCTAATTTTTGAGCAACAACAGGGTCGATTTGGTTTTAATGTAGCCTGTTTCTTATTGGGGACATCAATATATTAGCGCATTTTTTAAGGGGCTCTCAACGCAAATAGGTACTTGGAAATTTTAGAAGAAGTAATACCAGAATTCCTGGAGAATGTTCCCCTCGCCTATCTTAATGCCTTTTGCTTCCAACAAGACGGTGGCCCTGCCCACAATTCGAGGTTCATTGTGTCGTTTTTAGAAGAAATTTTCCAGGACCATTGGATTGGAACAAATGGACCCATTAGGTGGCCTGCAAGGTCACCTGATTTGTCAGTGTTGGACTTTTTTTTATGGGTTTTTTTCAAAAATAAAATATACGGTAAGAGACACAATAATATTGAAGAACTTCGTGCAACAACAGAGGCAGTTTTCCAGTATTTACAAAATCGTCCGTTCATAATTTTAAATGCATTAAGAAGTATTAAGAAATTGTGTCAATTGTGTGTTAGGGAAAATGGACATCAATTTGAACAATTCAATGAATAAGTTACCGAATAATTTCGAAATGAAATAGTATGAGTAAATATTTAATTAGTTACTTATTTTACATTATGAACTTTTTATTACTATTTATTTGTTGCCATTAGTTACCTACGTTTTGTGTTTTATTAGTGAATTAGTGTTAGTATTGTTCTTGTTCCTTTCATGGAAAAGTCACAAGTAGTATTTCTTTAATTTGAACTTTTTTTGTATGAAAAATCCATAGCCTACTATTAAAAATCAATGTTTTAGTGATTTTGGAGCATTTTGGAAGAATTTATGTTTATATATATATATATATATATATATATATATATTATATATTTTGAAGGAAAAAAAAAGAATTTAATGGGGTGATAAAATACAGGGTGTTCCATTGAAAAAATCATAAGTTTGAGTCGTATCTCCATAAGCATACCCCGAAAAAAAAATTGAGTGCGCCACTGAATTCTACATAAAATTCTCTATGGGATAAGTTTTCAATTTGACATTATCGCTGAGAAACTTCGTAGATATGGAGGGGGCCCAAAAAGTGTGAATTTTCAAAAACGCCCTGTAACTTATGAACAAAAGAAGTTAGGAAAAATCCGTTCAGGACATCTTGAGTTTCACAAAAAGTGGCACAGGACCGCCAAAACCGCAAGGTTCTATCTTCAACAACAACCTAGATACTTGGCTGTCTCAACCACAATGGGATGTACTGTACATTTTCTTAGTTTCAATGTTCAAATGGCAATAATTTCTAAAAAAATTAAAATAATTCAAGAATATTGTACCTTTCCAATGAGCCTAAATTCATCCACTCATTCTATTTTAAAAAATGGGATCACTTGGCGTCGCAGTGCCACCAGGAATTTTGACAGCGGCTTAAAAAAGTCGTAAACCTATTGTTTACTATGTTTTCATTCTACTACTTTATGTCCTCTCTGTATATAAATTTTACAAATATAAAAGCGTATGGATTATTTCTGACCATGATTAATTTGGTAATTTGATTACGAATTTATAACACTATTTTATACATTACAATTTATATTAATTAAATATATAACATGTGCATATTTATATTTACTTCACATTTTCTAAATAAATAGTAACTAACGTAAATAATAAACAAACTTTATAAAGATGTGGGTATCTATAGCAACAGTATTATTCTGATATACCTAATAATTAAAAAATATAAAATTACTTTTTAGAATTCAATTTTTGTAAGAAAATGAGATGCTCAATTTTTAGAGTTGAAAATTACCATTATTAAAGAAGTACGAATTTCAGAAATGAGAAATGAATGAAAATGCTTTTAAAAGTATCGGAAGCGTAATCCATTTGTGGGAGATTGCGGAGAATCTTGTGAGTACTTTTCTAAAGAATTAATCAAATATGCTTTCCTATTGTTCCGTTTTTAGATCAAATAATTCTTTTCACTTGTGATAAATGTAATAACATAAATACAACAAACCGAGTATAAAACGCAGAAAGTTTCTTTTTTAAATTTATAAAGCTGCTTTACAAAGAGGCTTTTTAAATTTCCTAATTTTTCTTCTTATGTTATAATTTGTACGCAATATTACTGTAATTAACCTGTACTGACACAAACATAATACAAATGAAAGATTTTTTCTTCTATAACTTAAACTCTCAAAGCGCAAACTTGAAGTTATCTTTTTTACCACCGTAAGCTAGGTTATGTTTGATGAATTGTGCTAGAACCCCCAACGGTCGTTTGTGTAAAGAGCACCATGAGATACGTTGCGATTCTCTGAGTTTTATCTTTCGCAAATAGTTATAAATAAAATTTTTCTCCATTTTCAAGATTTGATTCTGTTACCCTAACGACTTAATGACAACATGACCGCACTCGAGAACTAAATTGTTATCATTCAGTATTATTGTTAAAACCCCGTACGAAACCCTTGGGAAATTTATACAAATCCTCAATAATGGTACTACGTATGGCCTTGAAAAGAAAATCGAATTTTGACGTTTTCACATTTAAGAATGACTTTTACATCAAGCTGCATTAATTATACAATAAAATGGCGGAAGATTGCTGAAATGTTTATTTCTTTATACGGTTTTGAAGGTTATAGAAATCGATAGGAAGCAATTTTAAAATCAATCAAAATGGAGTTGTAAATACACCTGTGTTCAGTTATATCCAGTTATCTACGTGACTTTAACCCGAACACAGGAAAAAAAATATCGCGTTTCGCAATTATGGTGTTGAATATATTCGGATTTCATATTAAGGTAAATATAGTTGTTACTTAATATTAAATGAAACGAAATAAATTACTTGTAAAGGAATTTTAAATCAGCTACCTGTTCTTGCTAAATTGCTCAAACTAAAATGCTCTGTTTTATTTTACTAGTAGGTATCAAGTTAGCTATGAAATATAGAGCTTGTTTTGTTTTCGCTCAAACTAAATGAAACACGCACCGCTTATTTAATTACTTTCCATATTATGACGTGACATATTTTGGACAATACTTAGATTGGTTTATTTCCGTTATTTTAACTTGATAATAAAGTGATTGATACACCTTCATTAAGGTGGGACGTCTCGAAACGTCAAAATAGTCAGAATTCCTTTAAATTCGATAAACTTGTTTAATTAAACGTGTTATGTATAACACTGAAATTTCGAGACGATTGACTCTCTCTAAGACGAGATATTAAGTGACAAAGTTGACATGATTTGAATCAGTTCTATTGCCGTCGCCGAGAAAAGGTTAAAATAATTCACTCATTCTTCGATAGCTTGTAATCAAATAGAAATTTGATACAATATTATTTGAGATAATACGAATCGAATGAGAAAACGATAAAATGACTTCACTACATTTTGAGAAATTAGCAAGTATATTAGTACATTTTCAGTGTTTCAAGGAATTTACCGAGCTCCCACATGAATGCGTGGCAACGCCGCAAGCGCGGTCAGTTCAAGCATTCCGAAATGCTTCGTTTAGATTGACATTACGGTCAGTACTATTGATAAATTAATTTTGCAGTGAACATTGATAAATTTAATAAATTAAAGAAATAATAAATTCAATCTATAAAAAAAATCATAATTGATCATTTTTCTAACATTGAACAAGAATTTTGTATTCGCAGTCACTTTAAAAGAGAAGAAAGCCTGCTGGAACGCCCGCCATGCGTTTCTTATGGGAGTACATTGTTATTTACCTATCCATTTTGTATAAAAGCTACATAAGGTAAAGCTATGAAATTTTTACTGTCTTTACTTCATGAAGAAACTGTACCAAACTCTTAAAATTTGGATTTTGGAAAAAAGTTTTAAAAAAACAATAAAATTTTTCATTTTATTTTTTATTTCAAAAACTATTACAGCTACATTAATAATTCTGGTACAGCATGTAAACTGTACATACCTAAAGCTACACTAAAAATTTTAGTCTTTTGTGACATCCTGAAACAGAGATAAAAGTACATAAGTGAAAAAAAACACTTTCCGGGAAATCGCAATTAAAGTTGAACAGTGAAATATTGTAAATAAGTTACCTTCAGAACTGCCCTGGGCCATAATGAATATTGGTTTCTTACTTTGTATCCTCTCTCTTACTTTTCTTTTCCCTTCTCTTCATCCTTCCTTCTTTTATAATGACTTCAGCCGCTTTATTTGCCTTTTGAACTCTGATTTTGTCGATCTGCACATGCCCGTTTTGCGTGTTTCTGCCGATATCCAGATTCAGCTTTCTGAACACATATAACATGATTGAGGCTCCCGTTCGGGTTCTGCTTGTCGCCGTGAAGACATTTCCGCAACAAATCATCATTTGAAAGGTCTCTGAATATTGGTTTGATTTTTAGCAGAACAGGTTCTGGTACGCTGTTTCTATGGCGATACAATTCTTTCGCAACTAGTGATTTCTGGTACTTACACAAAGATTCAGCTCACTTGAGACAGAGTTCATGCTACGGGTATTCATCGGTGCTCAGTTTATGAAAATAAATAGCCCATATTGTTGTTTTCATGTCTTTTAAACTACCTACATTCCTCCTTACTGCCAAACCATAATAACTCTGTAGAAGGTTAATATGTATCAATCAGTCTCCCTCTCCCACCCAGGCCTTGGCTATCGCATTACATTTTTGCTTTAGTTTGCGAAGGCGGGATCCAACTCTTAACTCTCTTTTGTATATGCCCTATACACTCCACCTTCTCTATCATTATTTCATCACGTACAGCTTAGCATCTCTTATCGTAGGATATAAGGAAGAATCACCGTGGCCCAGGAATTTTGTGTAGCGGGCACCTCTTTCACATTCTGAACGTTCGAAGATTTTCTGAATGCCATCTGTCTCCATCCCACCGCTCAAACCCTCGTAGTTTTTCACACAGCCTTCATGAACACCTCGACTGTTATTGGGCTTGCTACAACCCTGACAATACTTCGAGAGCACCCCAACATCTAGCACCGTACCAGTGTAAAAGGGCGTGACAGTCACAACTCCGTTCAGGAAAGTATACCCTCTTTTCCGCCATGTTCCGTCGAAGAGTGCTGCGATACCTCTCTTGTCTAAATTTTCTTTGTATAGTGAGATACAAATTTTGTAGGAGGAGGAGGAGGTAGGTTTCTGAGTGCACAAAATGTCTGCGAACCAGCTAGACCTACACCTATTCAACGCATAGCGTAAACAAATCGCAAGTTGGTTCCGTAAATTCGGTTTGAGTCTCTTTTAATGAGCTGGGATATCATTTTGGTTTTGTTTTCATGACAGTTCTTACAATCTAATTCTAAACTAGCCACTAAATCTTCCCTTTTGTCCTCTTTCTCACTAACCACCAAACAATTGTCGCAATCGCAAAACTTACATTTATACATTGACGAAAACAGTTATGTTAGGCTATTCAACTTAACTATTACTTCGTTACTTGAATAATTCAAGTTCTCATCAACACCTGAAGATAAGTATTCACGTTTTTTCTACTGGGATAGTTGCAGAACTAGGTCCTAGAGTTTCTTGGTCAGCACCAGAACTAGGCCCAGTCTGCTCAGATGTAGTTACTGGCACATTGACAATGTCAGTTTCTTGAGGAAGATTCTCTGATTGTTTGGCACTGTATTGATTACCTCTAAATGTTCTTTTTGAAAATATCCTCCGAGAATGAGGCATTTCAAAACATAACACTCACGAAGTCATAATCACAAAAAAAATTGTCAACAAACGACAGTAAGTTGACAGCTGACTGACCTGTCAGCTGTTGTTTTTTTAATGTATTGGCAGTAGGCCAATGTAGAGAACAGGGAAAAGCAAACAAATTAAGTAATAACAATGTATATCAGTACTATATAAACAGTGAACAAAGTCAGAGCGTCAGTGATATACTCTCTGCGCTTGAGGGGCAGAAAATAAGGTGTAGACACGACTTAAAAGTGGAATTACACACAGAAATAATTTTTTGTATACTATGTATTATATATCACTGTGTTCAGAAAAGAACACCGATTATTTTTCCACCAGCTTTCTTTCCTATTTTGATTTGCGCAACATATAATTTTCAAAAACTGGAACAGTTACGTAATAATATCATTTCTTATTTCAAGCTTTTGTATTTAGTACATATTACAATTTATCGATGGACAGCAACTAAAGTAAAGAGAAACTATCGAATGATCAATGTTTTAGTCCAACTGCCTTTTTTTCATGATACTTTTTTTTCACTATTTATTTTACCGAGCTAGTAGCGTAGTGGTGACACGACCTGCTTAGCATTCGGGAGGTAATGTGTTCGATTCCCGTTACCGTCTACCGTATGAGGTTTTTCCAGGGGGTTTTCCTCACACACATGTAGCGGCATGGTCACTGCGTATGCACACCATGTGCGGCTACTTAGGCGAATGCTGGGGTAGTATTTTCCCCCTCAGAACCCTAACTTCGTTCCTTCCGACCCTATCCTGACCACACCCATCCTTAATCCCACCATGCATATATACGTAATGTATGTATGTATTCTGGGAATCCATGATTGAGGCTGAAGGGGCTCGGAAAGCTTGAGCAGCTCGCCCTCCCCCTTGGGGAGGGAATGAAATACGTGGCCCTTTCCTTTCTTTCACTGTTTTGCCTTTGTAGCTCAAAATAACTCTCTCTGGTTCTGTTTGATTTTTCATTTCGACAGTTACTTATGAAACGTGGTTTAACCTTACAAAAGAGAAACAGTGTCCACGCGCTAGCACGAAAGTTTTACGGCGTTGCTGGATCTTAGTAGGAGTCGACTGCTCGGAGAAGTTTGCAAATGATTGATTGACGAAATACAGTTACATAAAAACTTTGATAAAAACATCGCTATATTTTAATTTCATAATCGATCGAAGTTTGTTTATACAGATATTGTAATTACGCGTAATGCATTGTTTGTCACTGAATTTGTTATTACCTCGTATGTCAATTATTAAACATTTATAAAAATATGATTAATGACAACTTTTTTCGTTGACTATTCGCGACGCCCCGCCTTAAACTATAAAGCTTAATTTTTTTATATCGCAATAATTTTTATAGTATTTTATTTAATTCCTTTTTAATAGCATATATTATATTTAGCTCACTCTACGATTTATTATCAAACATTCGTCCATTAACTTTATGTTTCTACCTCAAACAAATTTTTATAAAGCTAGAAATCTACACAGTTATTCTACCTGGTGCCTTGAATAACATATCAAAACTCCCCACCTTAAAATTGCCGGCTTCCTGGAATTCCAGGGCCTCGAATCCTGGAACATTGGAATGGGAATTGCAAACAAACGCAAAGGCCTATAGTGCCCAGAGTGGTCTCAAATAAATGGCAGAAAAGTAAGTTATCATTGTAGCTTAGTAGTAACAAAATGGCGTTATTTCCGATCCGCCCAGAAGCGACGAAAGACCGCGAAATTTCAAAAGATGGAGACGACATTCCCCTTTTTCGATTCTGTGAGTGGTCCAAACAAACCTTGTTCTGCACAAAAAGACCTTTTCAGTCAAATGGCAGAGCTATGACCGTTTGGACGGACTAGGGCGGGATGTTCGATTTGAGATTTTTATTCGTATGTGTAACGTGCCACCACAAAGTGTTCAAACGGTCGCATTTACCTTTCTACGGATTTTATGGAACATAATTACTAAATGAGAAATAAAAAGGGGTTTTAAATTCTAAAAGTAGCATTTACCCTCCTCCCTCACCCCAAAAGTATATTATCGTTTTTTATCCCACGAGGGACAGCTTATAGTGGATTATTTTAATAATAATGCACCAACATCTCTTCTAACTAACGAGAGCTTTCCAAAACAGTTTTTAAAGTTGTTCTAGAACTGCGATCGTTTGTATGCATCGCAGGGCGTCACGCCAAACAGTCAAATTCGCCTTTTTTGCACTTGAACCCGTGCTTTCTTGTACTTTGTGGTGGCTATCTTTTAACAAACAACAAGGATTCTTTCTATTTTTTTTTAAGTATTTGTGTTTCCCGCGTTGTCTATTTGTGAGTTTCTATCATGAAACAAAAAACAATATCAGGAAAAAAACGAACGTTACTTTTAAAAAAATTGTATAACATTTATGTACACGTAGAGCAAGAACTGAAAACTTAAAATAAGTTTAAAAGGGTTTACCACCTGTAAAAGAAAAAAATTACAATTAATTACCGATCATCGGAATAACTACCATTTTAAAGTCGTTTCATGTGTAATTTTACTGATCCTTAATCATTATCGTCTTCATCATTGTTCTCAACGTTTGAGTATGAGTTTTCAATGCAATTAACGCACATGGCATCGTCCACTGGAACAGTTGGTTTTAAACCTCCACGAAATCGAATTCTGCAGATCTTCTGGTGCAGGTTGTTACAAGATCCAACCTCACTAGGCGTCATGCAGACTTTCCAACCTAAGCGGGTTACCAAGCTAACTGCAGTGGAAATGAGCGGGTTCTACAACAGACGTAAAATGGTTGAAACTTAGTTTCAAACATCTTACAATTGCCATAAATTAACAAATAACAACATTCATTCCGGGAAAAAATTGTCGCTTCAATTCGTACAACACCCTTCCCTTTAAAAGACCACGTTAAATTTCGTCCCAGTAATCATAATACACGTGGATTCAGTTTTGCAAATCTGTAGGTTCAATTAATCTTAAAAGTCAAATTATCCAAAGCTCAATAAAATTTGGAACATGTATGTTATCGCAAACTTATTGATAACAACCTGTACATTCATAAAAACCAAAATTAATTTACCCTCGTATACTCATAAACTAATACTTATAACCGTCATGAAAATTATGGAATAAATAAATATCACCCAATTTCGAAAAATAATACTTCAGTCTATTAATTTTTAACCACAAAAATATTAACTTGTACCTTAAAAATCGAAAAACGTAACGATCAGCGCTGTGTGAATGTTTATCATTAAACTGTATTTAAACATTCACAAGCATGAATGAATCGCTGTAATTCAAATCTGAAATTTCTGCTTAATAAGTAAATCGTAATCAATATTTTGTATTCAATGACTTAATGAATACAAACTAACTAAATTTTGCAATCAATGATTTAGCCAATATGTCCGAAGGTTGATTATGTTTAAACGATGTAACCCTTTATGTAGCTTCTCTCACAAAGGAAAACAATGAAACCTAATAATATAATATTGGTTTTCGTTTAAACTGTAGGTACGTCTATCACAATTTAAACAAAAAAGTAAATTAACTAATCGAAGTCTATAAACCAATTTTGCAAAGATATTTACATATATACTTCCGAGAAGCAACTCATACAAAAATATACATTAAAGTTCCTAAATCTTATGATCTAAGTGTATAATAACAAGTGCTGGAGATTGATCTTTAATGTCTGAGTAAAATTAACAATATAAATTAATGGTATCTCCGGAGATAATTAAAGAAAATTAGTCTTACAGTGAATTCCTTTAGCAGATATATTGTCCTATCCACTGGGATTGACCTTAATCAGTGAAGTATGTATGCACACTCGTCACTGATAAGCGGCCTGTAACGGAGTTTCACGCTGGCTCTCACACTATTCGGTAACTTAGATATCCGTGTTCATTCATGCCTTAAACGCGTATAAAAATTGGGCAATTTGATTTACTGAACGTCCTTCTAAAATGTGTTACAGAATATTTTAATTACACTTGATCACTAAATTCATAATTGTCTATAAACACTAGATAAAGTATTTATTTCAGTATTATCAATATCCAATACTGACAATGTCAACTTACGAAGCTTAATACACCTTCACTTAGTTACATAAAGAGTATCTTTAAGTTCCTTTTCGATCGCACGGGTTGATACGCAATACTTTTTTTAATACAGTGACTGTTTATTACAAATATGTTTTAACACTTCTTAAAATTAAATAGTAATTTTCAATCCACAGTTAGTCATTTCATTTGTAAACGTTTAAATACTTCATCCCCAAAATGGGTTTTTTCAGTAAACTAGTACGCACTCCGATACTAATTATTTACAAACAAAAACTCAGCATAGATCGTTATGCTCTCACAAAATATTCGTGCGCGACAACCCTCTTAGGTATAAATACTTTAGTATTTATCATTAGTAGTTCCCTATATCGTGGATTAATTTACGGCTTGAGGCGGATTTGTATGTACAAGTGTGGCTATTTTTCTTTATTGAAAATCTGGCGCCAAACTCTTATCAAGAATAAATTTACTCACAGCTGTTTAAGAATAAACAATCGTTGCTTATGTGTACAATTTTTTAACGTACTTTGTATATAAAAACGATTTATGTGTAATTAAGCAGTTGAGTTTGTGTTAGTGAAACCTAGGGACTCAGTAAATAAAGGACACCTGGAGTAGGATTAAATATTTAGCTGTTAGTTTACCGGAGAAATGAAACTAAATTAATTTTCGGTTACTTTACCTGCCGTGATTGAAAGTTTAAGTTCACTGTAGAGGCCGTATATTAAGAAAAGATTGGTTGACTATTGTTTCTGATAGATAATAAAAATTGTATGTTGGCCGTACCATTCTCGGGCTCTGTAGCTGTGAGTTGGACAGAAAAGATCGCCCGTAAATCTGTTTAGTACAATGGACTTGAGGTAATCAAGTTGTTCATTTTAAGGTTATGTATTTAATTACTTTTAAACAGGTGGAAAACGCTTATGTTTTGTCATTTGAGCGAACGTCCGGCAGACGTGTTGAAGTAAATTCGCCGATAAGAGAAATTCTATTTACAAAAGCGTTTTCGTCCTGTCTTTTGATATTTTGTAATTATATAATATTGATCTCTACGAATCGGAGATAATTGATTTCACCCCATACTTATGTTATATTAATATCACGTGCGATTATGTTGAAGGTTTTTTTTTATATAGTACCGGTTCAGGAGCACTTTTGTTGATCCATCCATCCGAAAGGTAAACATGTTTTTAAGCTTTCCTGAAGAGTAATAGCGTTTATTTGTGTGCTACTACAATACGTTTAATTCTAACAAACTGGCACCTTTTGATTAGTCACTACTCCGATATTGATTAATGAGATTCCTACTCACCCTACACGCAACGCAACATGACCACTACCCCCTTCCTCTGAGATATAACCAATTACTCTTAGCTGTTATGCGAATATTCCTGCGGTTTAATCCGTAACACCTCACGGCTGTGTTGTCTACTTATACCGGGTGTTTCAGAGAGACCTAATAATTAGAAGTATCTGGAGAACCATGGACTATAAAAATCTAAAAAAAATTACATTAATCTTTACCGACCTGATCTACATCTGGAAAATATTTACAACTTTGTGATATTTCCGGTTAAATTAGTTAAATTTTCTTTTTGCTTAAGTTACAAAAAAAGGAAAAGTCTACAGTGAGGAAGCTATCAATTACATCGAAGAGCTTGAAAATAAGATTAATCAGGCGTTTGCAGGGATTGGGCTACATAAAATTGAAAATGCCATATTATCAATCGATAATAGAAGTATTTCGTTTTGTTAACTGGCCATGGACATTGCAATTTAGAAAAAAAATTAAGTTTTAATTTTTTATTACTGATCAAAGATTAAATATTAAATACAACAAGCTAAGAACAATAACATTTTTTAAATGATTTTAAAAAACAAGGATTTAAACAATAATATTTTTTAAATAACATTTTTTAATAAATTTGATTTTGTGACCAAAACAAAATTTATTATTTTTTATAATAAATGTTCATATTCTCGTCGCCTTTCCGCATCAATACAGGCTTGACATCGTGTTAATATCGAATTGCGAACCCTGCCGAAGATGCCTGGCATTTCTCGTAATTCTTGGAAGGCGGCAAAAATTCTGTTTACCAAGCCATCGCGATCATCAACAGGAGTGGCGTAAACCTTAGATTTCACATATCCCCAAAGGAAAAACTCAATGGGCGTTAAAGCGGGTGATATAGAAGGTCAAGGGAAGGCCCACCACGTCCCATCCATCGATCTGAATGTGTGTTATTCAAATAATTTCGAACTTGGGCCGAAAATGTTCCATTATGCTGGAATATCAGCCTATTCCGAATGTCTAGGGGAATCTCCTCCAGTAATTTCAAAACAGAATTCGTTATGAATTCAAGATGAACTTGACCAGTAAAAGTTTTAAATGATCGCTGCCCATACATTAACTGAGAACCGTTGGCCACCACGTACGACGGTAGCATGAGGGTTCATGTGACTCCAGACATGGATGTTGCGTGTGTTGAACATACCATCCCTTGTGAAACATGCTTCATCAGAAAACGTTGCATCTGAAGCAAAAGAAGGCACAACTGCAGATCTCTCCAAAAACCAGAGACAAAATTCTGTTCTACGCGAAAAGTCTGCTTGATCTAACGATTGAACTTTCTGCTTTTTAAACGGAATGTTATCGGTCTTCATGTGAAACTCTCCAAACCGATATGTGAGAAACACCCATATCGTGAGCCACGGCACGAGTGCTGGTGGATGGATTTTCTGCTGCATGTTCTAAAACCTCTTCTTCAAAACACAATGTTCGCCTAAGCCTCATTTGTCCAGGAGGTGCCTGACGTCTCAGAACTCCAGTCTCTCTTAAACGTGTATGAATGAATATTACGCCTTGGATTCCGCCAATCAGGAAAACGTTGTCGATACAAACGAGCGGCTTGTTTACTGTTCCCATTTGCAGCACCATAAATAAAATGCATATCTGTCAATTCATCAGATGTGTACTTTTCCACAATAATAATAAAACTCGAAAACACGGAACTGATGTACAAGCCAAAATGTCTTGACAACAGTAAAGGCTATAAAAATTACCTACCAACTTTATCAATGATAGACTGATTTTGTTAGAATACATTACTTTAAATATATCAAATGTAAGACTGTAAAATATCTCTGTAAATAAGCTTCTAATCAAAAGTTTTCAAGAGCTATTTCTTTTTCTAAATTAAATTTAACGTTAACAATGCCTTTTATATTTGAAGGAAAATGTAGTGGCACCCTATATCTTTTAAACGAAAGGCCATTTTGTGTTGAAATTTATTTTTCGACTTATATTTAAAAGAGGTACTAACCCTTTCGGTTTGGCTCAATATCACTGAAACACCCGGTATACACTGCATATCACTACTTTCACGTACACTGCCTATTGCCTGATCCTGCAACTAAAGGAAACTTTAATCAGTCGTTTATATATTCATATTCATGGTTTATGATCCTGCAGTTGTTAGTATTTGTATTTCATTTAACTGCAACAGCCTTAAAAAATACCATTATGCATGTCTTCTTAAAGATGTCAGTTATATTGACAAATTATCATTTGTTTTATGTATTGTTAATTGGTTACCGTGGCAAAACTACAGTTGTAAATGTTCTGTGTAGATTTCGTTTCATATTTAATTATTAACTTTAATTTATTTTTTGTAGATAGAAGGTTTATACCACGAACGTTTACTATTTTCTTTGACTTAATTTTAAGATTTACTTTAACGAATATCGAATACCGTTGTTTAAGTTGAAATAGTATTTAGGTTCTACATAGAGCTCTTTTGGGAACTGTCTGATACCTTATGATTTCTATTGCGCAACAAACCTAATCAAGTTGTACTGAGCAATATTCATATTTGCGGTCACGACTGTGCAGAGCTGCCACTTAAACATATTTTTTACAAACAGTTTTTGACTACATAACTCAATCTAGTATATGTTACTGGCGGTTACATTACCATAATGCATGTTTTGTTAAGGCTGTCAGTTATGTAGACAAATTATCATTTGTTTTATGTATTATTAATTGGTTCTCGTGGCTAACTATAGTTGTAAATGTTCTGTATTTTAGTGTAGATTTCGTTTCATATTTGATTATTTACTTTAATTTAATTTTTGTAGATAGAAGGTTTATACCACGAACGTTTACTATTTTCTTTGATCTAATGGTTAATACACAAATAGCTTTGCACGTAGTTTTACGGTTTACTTTAACGAATATCGAATACCGTTGTTTAAGTTGAAATAGTATTTCGGTTCTACATAGAGCTCTTTTGGGAACTGGCGGATACCTTATGATTTCTATTGCGCAACAAACCTAATCAAGTTGTATTAAGTAATATTCACTATGTGGTCGCGACTGTGCGGAGCTGCCACTTAAACATATTTTTTTCAAACTGTTTTTGACTACATAACTTAATCTAGTAAATGTTACTCGCGGTTACATTGCCATTATGCACGTTTTGTTAAAGCTGTCAGTTATATTGACAAATTATCATTTGTTTTATGTAATGTTAATTGGTTACCGTAGCTAATCTACAGTTTGAAATGTTCTGCATTTTAGAGTAGATGTCGTTTCATATTTAATTATTAACTTTAATTTATTTTTTGTTGATAGAAGGTTTATACCACGAACGTTTCCTATTTTTTTTTTATTTAATGGTTAATACACAGATAGCCTGACACGTAGTTTTACGGTTTGCTTTAACGAATATCGAATACCATTGTTTAAGTTGAAATAGTGTTTCGGTTCTACATAGAGCTCTTTTGGGAACTGGCGTATACCTTTTGATTTCTATTTTGTAACAAACCTAATCAAGTTGTACTAAGTAATATTCACTTTGGGTCACGACTGTGCGGAGATGCCACTTAAGCTTATTTTTTTCAAACTGTTTTAGACTACATAACTTAATCTAGTAAATGTTACTCGCGATTACATTACCATTATGCATGTTTTGTTAAGGCTGTCAGTTGTATTCACAAATTATAATTTGTTTTATGTATTGTGTGGTTACCGTGGCTAGACTACAGTTATAAAGGTTCTGTATTTTAGTGTAGATTTTGTTTCATATTTTATTATTGACTTTAATTTATTTTTTGTAGGTAGAAGGTGTATACTACGAACGTTTACTATTTTCTTTGATTTAATCGTTAATACACAGATAGCCTTGCACGTAGTTTTACGGTTTGCTTTAACGAATATCGAATACCGTTGTTTAAGCTGAAATAGTATTTGCGTTCTTCATAGAGCTCTTTGGGAACTGGCGGAAATTAGAACAATTATTTCATTTTTATTTTGATCAAGTTAACCCGCTACATGTTGACATGGAAACAAAAAAAAAACGTTTGTTTATTCCTATTGATGTCTGCGTTTTTTCCGAAAATATCATAAATGTCATAGTTGTTTGTAAGATGTTTACATTGTAAGTTCGTTAATTCTTTTTTTTTTTGTAAATATCTCTTACACTTTTTTTTTAAATTGTTCATGATCATTGCATTTGGTGAGTAGTTACGCACTTGTTTTGCATATTTCCTTCTTTTGTCATATTAGTGTTTGTAGTTAACTAAATACAGTTAAATGTCGAAAGTCAGCTTAAGTAGAAATTTTCTTTTTTTTTGCATAAAGTGAATATTTTACAAATTTTTTACTGTGTGACAAAATGTCATACGCGGCTTAGAATCAACAAACATTTACCTGGGCCGTGTGTTTCATTTCGTCTCACACAATTGTGTTTGGCCCTGTGGGATTTCACGTGCTTGCAAGCGAATTTCTGCAAATATTTTAGTGACTGGCGATTCTATCAGCGTCTCTGCGTTTGCATTTCGTTAGTTTATGGCATAGCATTTGGGAGGTAGTCGGTTCGATTCCCGTTATCGTCTACACTGTATAAGGATTTTTCAGGGGGTTTTCCTCATACACATGTAGCGGCATGGTCACTGCGTATATGCACACCATATGCGGCTACTTACTCGAATGCTGGGGTAGTATTTTCCCCTTCAGAACCCTAACTCCGTTCCTTCCGATCCTATCTTGACACCACACCCATCCTTAATCCCACCATGCATATGTACGTAATGTATGTATGGTAGGAATCCATAATTGTGGCTGAAGGAGCTCCGAAAGCTCGAGCAGCCCGCCCTATCCCTTGGGGGCAATGAAATACGTGGCACCCTTTTATAGCATAGACTAATAATAGGTCTATGGTTTATACAGTGTATTGTGAGTGTGTTTACGATTTGAAGTTATTATAGCGTAAAATGTCTTGAAGAAAACAGGAAAGTCAACAAAAACAATTAGAAAGGTAGGCGTTAGAATTAGATGACGACCTGAATGGCAAAGTGGGGTGTATGGATGACGATTTCTTTGGGACTATAAATGATTCAGACGCTGACAAAACTTATATTCGGGGTTCAACAGATAGTTCTGAAGAGGAAAATCGTTCATCTACGTCAAAAGGTATAAAAAAGGAAAATGCAAAGAAATCGATAAAAATCAGACTTTTCGTATTCACTAATTTTAGGAAGCAAGATCAACTCAGAGAGTTTGACTAAAATTCGTGGAATAAATCTGTGTCCAGCTGAAACAGTAGCAAAAGGTATTATCAAATTACTATTATTCTAGTTTCTTGTGTAAACTAAACAATCAACCTTTTTAGGTGTCCAACCCAAGCAATATCTTCAAATTCCAACTATTCAAAATGATTCACAAAAGAAATTAAACATAACATACTTTAGGTAGCGCACCGCGAAAATTGTATTATTATAATGAACAGGTTCAAATCGCAATTGCTACCTCGATAGAAGGGTTAACGGGGTTTGATATATTTTTTACATATTAAGTCGTAATTTGATAATGTTTTCTGGATATTTTATTTTCTTTATTTTACGTAATTGATATTTGAATAAGGATCGAAAAAAACACATGTTAGGATAGATACAGATGTTCTTTCGAACTGCCTTTATTGAAGGGGCGTAACGAATCATTGGAAATTCTTATGCGCACATTCTTGATGTAAAAATGTCACTAGTTAGTAATTAATTACATCGGTACACACTGCAATCAAAGACGTCTTGATTTGGTACTTGGAAGCTAGAGATCCTAATGTAGGGTTTGTTACGGACGAATGCCTATTTTTAAAATTAAGATGTCGTTAAATAATTAATATGAAACTGCTCCAACATAATAATTTTTTGTTTTTTATTACTTTTGAAAAATGGGGGTTCATTCCGTGGGTAAAGGTAGTCAGTTTTGAAATCGGGAGAAAGATAATTGGAGCTAGAGTGTCGACGGAGCCAGATCGATAGGGTTAATTAAATACCTCCATTGTAAACAGTTTGTCTTTAAAATGATTTTTGCGTGTACGTTTTCTTTTGGACTAGCCAACGCTAATTTGTCTTTTCTTTCGGGTGTTAGTTTTAATGTGTATTTCAAGTATTAATGTATAAATAACAGTCACTCTTTTTGAAGTTAAACCGCGTATGTTAACGATTTATGTCTGTGATCAATTAAAGGAATATGTATTCAAGTAGGTATTTTTATATAAATTAAGGCGGGCAGCAAATGATTCTTTTATATAACTTATTAAAAATCGAGTATTGCCTTGCAAAGGTATCTTATTCGCACGCGGGCTCCTTAAGCAGAAATCTGCTAAAATAAAAGACAGTACAGTGCTCCCTCACTCTTGTATTTGTATGAATTAGCATTGCTGTTAGTTGTTTATATTTATATTTGTGTAGAGGTGGGCTGGTCAACGGGTACATGATATCACTGGTTATTAATTGTAAAAGGCAATTGCCAGTGGGTACGCACTCCCGGTCCAGATAACCATTAAGCACCTCTAATTTTATTTTTATTGTTTTTATTGTTGTGTAGATGAATGTGTAACCTGAGAAAGGAGCGCTGTATTTTTTCTAACTCACTCAAACTTATATATTGATCACGCTGTTATGATCTATTTATAACTTACCCTTGTAAAGCTTTGTTTTAATCAGTTTTTTGTTTGTTAAGTAGAATTATTTGCCTGCGAACTAATTTCTCTTTATATGTAATTTATTGTAAGTGTACCTATGTATTTTACGCATTAGTAGTCACTAAACAATTTTGTACGTGTAAATTCCATTTCTATTTTCTTTTGTCCTTGCCTTTACCTTATTATCACCTGTGCAATTTTACTGTTGTTGTATGGATGTACCGTAATTTGCCTTATTGTTTTATCTGATCATTTACTTAAAGACCGACATGATTGGTTTTAAAGGGCCACATGTTTTCTGATTATTTATGACACAATTGTGGGTGTGACTGCATGGATTTTTTTTATTGTGTTTATGTGTAACTAAACTGCTTTTTATTTATTTTTCTGGTAATTAAATGCGTTTTTAAATACTTAATACAATTCAAAGTAGATTCGAAAGCTAATCGAAAACACGTCTAACTCCGTCAAACACTAGGGTGGGCCGAATATGATACAAAAAAAAAATTGTTTTTTGAAAATAGAGTTCTGATATCAAGAAATACATACCTTCTTGCTTCGTTATGAAGTGTGTAAATACTGGTTTCCATATGTTTTTTATTATTTATTTGCTTATTACTAATACAAATACTAATACAAGTAATCCGGGCTCACTACGAGGAATGCATGTCGAGTTCATCCCTCTCCACACCGAACCACTTTAATATTTAGAGCTTTAAGGCTTACAATCCTGCTTGCAATCAAATTTAGGGATATTTTTTCAGGATGCAAACCTTGCACGGTTAAAACCGTCTCCTGGTGCAATACCACAGACAGCTGCTTCAGTAACTATTTTTACAGTCCGGACCAAACCTTGCGTATGACACGGAAAACGTGGAAATTGTAAGATATCAACAGCTCCTGTGCTTACCATATCGTATAATTGTTTATCTCTTACTGTTCGTAAGATATGTGGTTTTGTAGTAGCAACGTTCTGCCAATCAATAATAGTTATCATCACATTCAAAGCGAAGCTTTGGTGTTTCAAATAATCGCGGTTTAACGGATATAATCTTTCTTGCATGTATTATTCTTCGAAACCCCAGCCCACGAATACGCTTTCTGTCGTCAGTAATCATCGCCGACAATATGTTTTCGGTATGTGCAAAGTAGCCATTTCTTTGTACAACGGTATCAACAACCGACAAATATCGAGAATTCTTAAATAGTACGAAAAAATGTCTAGAACCATCTTTACAAGAGGGCGATGCTTTAATTTTTAACCCGTTGGAGCATAAACGTTAATGACGTACTCTGCCAAAATGTTAACTTGGATTTTCCGTCGAAATATAAAGTGTAAGAATGCGATTGCGAATGGGGTTATTTGCCAGGATTCTTCAATGAAAGATCTACTGAACAATGACCGCTGATAATTGCACTGCAAATTTGTTACAAATAACACTGGTCTGTTCTAAAATCCGATGGATTCACAAAACTGGGCTTCTGTCCCTGAATAGCAACTGGATTTTTTTCGTATTTAAACAGTAACTTTCCTATCGGTTCCGAAAAATATGGTGGTCCTGTAGTGTGACCATCAATGTGCTGCAATAAGTGCCGGAGTGGTAATTCATTAGCAAGTAGTTGGTAAACCAACCACTGCAGCGGCTTTTTGAAGGAATCTTCTAGCAGTCTAATGATGCATCCTTTGGGTTCCGTATTGTCTGCCGTCCCATCGCAGCCAATTGGACACAAATTTTCCATACTGCTGTCGCTACTTTGAATGAAATTTAAAATAGCACCGAAAATATTCACCACTGTAGAAGTATTTGGTGATACATGCCCCAAATATGTGGTCCCTGGTTCCGATATTAGCATAATATGCGTTTCTAACATAGTTTTCCGGTAGTACTTTCCGTTTTTTTTATATTTACCAAAGTTCTGTCTGTTTTACCATCAAAGTATAAACCTTGCGATACCTAATAGTTTCAAATGATTCCTGTGTAAGTTTTTGTCTATTTACGTTTATTTTCCTCCTTATCTTATTTTTGTCGATAACTTTTGACACATTTTCTGGGCTAATAAAATAGACATCTTGCAAAACAGCATTTGCAATTGCTGCAGCAGAACCGGCTGACACTCCAGTTCTATCGCAAGCTATGGCTAATGATGGTAATTTAAGTCTCATTTGATTAGTTTTCTTTATAACTGGAAGGTCAAGCTCAGTAGAACAACAACGTTCTGAAACTGGAGTGTTAAAAATAGATGCTGCGGCTTTTCCTTTAGCGCCGGCATCGTCATCAAGCCTGCGTGGTTTTGCTGGCAAAACCTATGGGGATAAGGTCACATAATGATTAATTTATGAATAATAAATGTACCATAAAATCAAACCTCTGTGTCAGACAAACTGGTTTCAAGTCAGACTCCATTTGATGTGTTTTGATTCGCTTTAGTTCCGTTTCGTTTCTACTGTGAGTAGTTTGTAGTTTCTTCGTTACAATAATATCAAGAGAACAGTTCTCTGATCAGAAAGGAATTTTCTCTCACTTTGAGGTACTCTTTTAGTTTTATCACATTTGCAAAACATAAAGTCTGGACATTTATAACAGCTAATGTCAAAAAGCGTTGTTAGCGCTTCTTCTACAAACTGCTGAAGTTCCTCCCGAAATGAAGCACTTTCCTTTCGATTTCTAAAACTCTTCTTAATATTTTTGCACTTACTCCAATAGTTTCGTAACATTTGAAGAATGTGATCACAAGGTAGTGCAGGAATACACGCTTTCAGCCATATCTATGTTAATTCTTCTGCCACACTCACCGATATTTCCCATACGGTTGGTTCTTTAGAAACTTCGGTTGGTTTCTTTTCGTAAGTAGGCAGAACGCGATGACTTAACTTCTTACCACCACCAAATATTACACATCGTTTGTCATCATCACTTCATGTCCTACTTTTAAGTGACGACATAGTTTATGCACTATTATTAAAAACGATTTTAATCACAGTAAGAACCCCGAAATACAAGCAGCAAAAATCGAAAGTAGTGCAACAGTAAACTACAGCACGCATTGTCAACTGTCAAGCGCCAACTAATTGAATTCCTCACTTATTAGCTCATAGTCACTTGCCCTTAATATATTGCGCATGCGCCAATATCGTACGGTCCACTTTAGACGAGTCTAAACTTGTATGTAGCGGACCGCGAAAATTTTATTATTGTAATAAACGTTCGTCAAATCGCCATTGTTACCACGATAGAAAAGATAATTAGTGGATTTTTAATATCTTGATAATATGTCGTAATTTGTTAATGTTTTCAAAATATTTTTATTTATATATTTTTATCTAAGGAATGTATGATTGTTTGTAACTAATATGTATATAAACACATGTTAGGGGGTGAGTGACAGGTGTACGCTTGAAAATGCTTGACTGAGGGGGCGTAACGAATCATTGAAATTTCTTATGCGCGCTCTAATGATTGATTACGGCTGGGAAGACCGCGATCAAAAGATATCTTTGTTTGTTACTTGGAAACTCGAGAGACGTAAATATAAAGTTGTTACAGACGAATGCATATTTTTAAAATTAAGATGTCGTACAATGTTTGTTGTTTTTTTATTGCTTTTGAAAGACGGGGGTTGATTTTTGGGGACGGGGGAAAGGCAATTACTGTTAGAGTGTCAATCGAGCCAGATTGACTGTTGGGTTAATTAAATACCTTCATTGTAAACCATTCTTTAAAAATATTTCGTGCGTGTACATTTTCTTTTAAATTAGCCAACACTAATTCGTCTTTTCTTTCGAGTGTTAGATGTAATGTGCGTTTCAAATATTAATCTATAAATAAGTCACCCTTTTTGAAGTTAAATCGCCTAGGTTAACGATTTGTGTCTGTGACCAATTAAGGGAATATTTATTCTAGTGTAAGTATGCATTTTTATGTAACTGAAAGCTCAGCAAATCGTTTTAGCAACCTAGATAACATATTAAATACCAAACATTGTGTTGCAAAGGTATCTTATTCGTATGCGGACTCATTGAGCTGAAATCTGCTAAAATAAAAGGACAGTATAAGGCCCTCTCACTCTGGTATTTGTGCGAACTAGCATTGGTTGTTGGTTATATTTACAATAGTGTACATGTGGCTGGTGAATGGGTGTAAGATGCCGCTGGTTATTAATAACAATAGGCAGTTGCCAGTTGGTACACACTCCTATCCAGGTCATTAAACACCTCGAATTTTGATTTCTATTGTTTTTATTTGTTGTATAGATTAGTGTGTAACCGGAGAAGGGAGCACGGTATTTTTCTGACGGACACAAACTTATATATCGGTCACGATGTTAGTGATCTATTTATAACTTACACTTGTAAGGCTTTGTTTTAATGATTTTTTTTGTCAGTTTGTTGAAGTAGAATTATTTGCCTGCGAGCTGATTTCTCCTTGTAAGTGCTTTATTACAATGTGACATGTATTTTGTGCTTCAGTTGTCACTAAACAATTGGGTACTTGTAAATTCCTTGTCTGCTTTCATTTGTCCTCGCATTTACCTTATTACCTGTACAATTTTACTGTTATTGTATTTTATATGTATCGTAATTTGCTTTATTGTTTATATGCTTATTTACTTAAAGACCGGCATGATTGATTTTAAAAGGGCCACATGTTTGGTGTTACGATTTCTATTACGATTTTCTATTTTGATTATTTATGACCCAATTGTGCGTGTGACTACATATGTTTTTATTTGTATTATTGTGTTTCTGTGTAACTAAACTGCTTTGTATTCATTTTCTCTTATTGTTATAATTTTGTACGCACTTTAACCTGATTTAATGGTGTTTTGTTATATATTTAACCATTTCATTGTTTTTTTTTTGTGTTATTTGATTTATTAATGCACTTGTGCAATTACTTATTTATGAATAAAGTGAGTTTGTTGGTGGTTCTTTCCTACAATAGTAGATTAACGGGCTGAACCACCGCTGCGCAACACTCGTTGATTTTAATTTGAGTAGTTTCATTTCTTTTTACCTGCCCGTCATGTTGCAACACGTACCTCATCCAGCCTATCTAAATTAGATAGCACAACGTACCTAATACTAGACGGCCACTTCGCTTTATCAGATTTGAGGTTTGCGAGTAATTAAATATCAGACTTGTAAATAAATTCTAATGTTTTAATTATTGCCCGGAAAGTCAACGTAAGGCAAGCAATTAATTTGAGCAATAATGACATTATTGTCAGTCAAGTCAAGATAAATCACTTAGCGATTGCTTTGTTTTTGAATTTGCATTATTGCAAATAACTTCAAATTACGCTTTTCAAGATAGGGTACCTGGGGGACGCTACAAACTTATGCTAAATAAGACATGTCGCTAAAACTAATTCGGTAAAGCACTAAAAACTGCCACGCGTGCTTTCCCGAGGAAGAGAAAGCGCGTGGGGGGAGAGGGTTGTAGTTGACAAGACAATAACTTGAAGTATTAGTGTTATTTTAGTTATTAATTTCTTTCATCTACGTTTGGTTCTAGGGTTTAAACATACTTTAAAATTGGAGGTTTTTATTAAAATTTTACGTCAAAGAAGGAACCTGAAGTTATTTTCACGCAGGACTGATTTTTTTTGTACGAATTTGAACTTCAATACGTACCTGGTGTGCACCCGGGAATACACGAAATCGAAAAAAAAGCATTAATTCAAAAGTTTCATAATTAGGGTTGTTTATTAAACTTTTCAAATTTCACATACAAAAAGGAATTTCAAGTTGTTATCGCACAATGCCAATTTTTTTAAAGTTTCTAAAAAACAACTAATGTACAGGGTGGTTCATTTTTCACGTTTTCTTATGGGAAGTGCCCTTTCAATTACAGATAGACAAAAAGTAATATAGGGTCCATGTGCTCGATTTTGGTGTTAATTAAGATCCAATGGTCATAATCAAGATATCTCTGACCGTTATTGCGCAATTAGCCAAAATTGAAAAAATGGCGATTTTGAAAAACTTGAATAACTTTTTTATTTCTAAATGTATCGACAAACTGTAGAAACATTCTTATGGCACTTTTTTTAAATAGAAGCCGTTAGTGCATCCAAATTTTTAATACCGTTTAAGGTTTAAAAAGATATCACATAAAGTTGTATTTTTTTATATGGAAACTATAGTTGGCTATGACATTTTTAAATGACATTTTTTTTGTGCTTTTTAAACGTTATTTTAATAATTAATTGATTTTTTAAGTTTTTCTTAATTGGTATATTTATTAAGGATAACAGTTGGCTTAGAAAACCACATATGAAATTGAATGAAGATATTCTACTCAAAAAGAAATTTCACTCCTAGTAAAATATTTTAGAGACATTTTATAATTCAAATAGGTTTAATTGTAATATTCTTGTGGAATGGTAAGAAATTATAAAATCTAAAGATTGAATATAACATTATCAAAAACCTCAAATGCAAATTGAAATGAAATGAAAATAAACAATATAATATCATCAGAAATTATGAAAAGCTAATAGCAAATCAATCGTGTGTCTGTGTGTCTGTGTGTCTGTGTGTCTGTGTGTCTGTGTGTCTGTGTGTCTGTGTGTCTGTGTGTCTGTGTGTCTGTGTGTCTGTGTGTCTGTGTGTCTGTGTGTCTGTGTGTCTGTGTGTCTGTGTGTCTGTGTGTCTGTGTGTCTGTGTGTCTGTGTGTCTGTGTGTCTGTGTGTCTGTGTGTATGTGTGTCTGTGTGTCTGTGTGTCTGTGTGTCTGTGTCTTGTAACAACCTTTTTTTGTGGTTGTATTAAAAAATACGTTAATCTAAGATCATTAATTTATTTGGCGTAAAATTAGAGGAGTTTTTAATTATTTACATGTAAAATTGAGAAAGCCAACTTAAATTGCATTTCCTAGAACATATATTTTGGGTGTAATATTACATAAATAGTTATAGTTCCTTTCTTTTAAAAATTGACTGATCATTGTATTTCGCGCAATGCGTGACAACTTCTTGAGGGGGGGCACTTACAGAAGAAATTCTGAAAGCCTCTATTTTTTTCTTCACTTGCTGCTGAATGTTAAAGCAGAAGACATTGTTATAATGGTTTTTACTTAATTTTTATATTTGGTGCCATCAGAATTTTGGTGGTGTTATTTTTTAATTCATTATATTTAAAGCTTAAGCATTTGCTCTTTCCAGGCACTCACGTACACTTATTATAGTACTTATATTATTCCCTTATACTCACTTAAGGCACTTATTTACTTACTTACTTACTCATACTTATATTTTACTTACTTTGATATGGTACTTTTATAAGTCACTATATTTTTAATCTCAAATGGCTCTTAAGTTACTTATTTACGCAAGTTTCTCTTCATTCAAATAATATCATCTTAAAATGCAATTTTAATAAAATAAAATACATAGTTGATCGCGTTGTTACAAGAATACGCAAGGAAGATGTAGAAACGCTTTCATACTGGTTGACCGTTCCGCATTCATAATTAAACACTGGAAGCTGTCTATAAGAAAATCATTATACTGAGGTATTTATGTGGTGATTTTTTATTTTTTAAGCTTAGCTTTAAAACCTTTTTCTTTCCTCTCCTTAACCATCCATATATTGGGTAAATAAACTTAATTGCACATTGTTAATTTTTGATATTTATAGAAAGTTTTTATTGTTCATTATTTAGGTTTTGTTATTCCTATCACAAAGATAACATGGCGCTCGAGAATTCATTTAATTATATATTTTTTTTATAATTTTTTTACATTTTTTTTATTAATTAGAGAAAGGAAAATAATTAAGCAGGAGAGAAACAAGCCGCATTCCATGTGTGTTAACAAGTCAATATAGTAGAACCCACCCTATATTTAATCTACCGATTGCGGACGAGACGGCATATAATTAGTGGTGAAAGGTTAGTATTTCAATTTGTTAAATAATTTGTATTTAGGGAAAACTTTGCCCAATTTCCTTATTTATTGATTATCTGGTTCAGATTACATCATCATAGTTAGGGATATTACATTTGGCGTTTAATCAATGTACAAATTACATCACCGTATGAGTTTTTATTAAGTGTGAACTTTATTAGAACATTTAAATTTTCTAAAACCTACATCACAACAATATTTTTTTATTATAGTCTGTGTGTCTGTGTGTCTGTGTGTCTGTGTGTCTGTGTGTCTGTGTGTCTGTGTGTCTGTGTGTCTGTGTCTGTGTGTCTGTGTGCCTGTGTGTCTGTGTGTCTGTGTGTCTGTGTGTCTGTGTGTCTGTGTGTCTGTGTGTCTGTGTGTCTGTGTGTCTGTGTGTCTGTGTGTCTGTGTGTCTGTGTGTCTGTGTGTCTGTGTGTCTGTGTGTCTGTGTGTCTGTGTGTCTGTGTGTCTGTGTGTCTGTGTGTCTGTGTGTCTGTGTGTCTGTGTGTCTGTGTGTCTGTGTGTCTGTGTGTCTGTGTGTCTGTGTGTCTGTGTGTCTGTGTGTGTGTGTCTGTATGTCTGTGTGTCTGTGTGTCTGTGTGCCTGTGTGTCTGTGTGTCTGTGTGTCTGTGTGTCTGTGTGTCTGTGTGTCTGTGTGTCTGTGTGTCTGTGTGTCTATGTGTCTATGTGTCTGTGCGTCTGTGTGTCTGTGTCTGTGTGTCTGTGTCTGTGTCTGTATGAACACAAAATATCAATGTAAAAAACACACTAAAACTACAAATGTTTTTCAAACTGTGCGCCTTCCTTTTGGATGCAGACTTCGCATCGTCTTCTAATTGAATTTATAGAGTTATATATAGATAATGGTGTTAATTGTGTAAAAGCCACACGAACACTTTCTTTTAACTCATTCACAGTATTATTTGTTCTTTTGTATATGTTTTTCAAAAAACCCCATAAAAAGAAATCTAGAGGCGAAAGATCGGGTGAACGAGCAGGCCACAAATTTGGTGCTGCGGTTCCCATCTAGCTATTAGGAAAACGTAAATTTAAGTAATCACTAACTACACGGGAACTATGTGCGGGAGCTCCGTCTTGCTGAAATATGACATTGCAATATTGTGCTAAAGGAAGACTCTCTAGAAATCCCTCCAAATGAATCCGTAGAATATCGAGATATTTCATTAAGTTTAATGTTCCTTCATACATGTGATAATAAAAACGTCCGTTTTTAATGCAGCACCACACATTTATTCCAAATTTCCCTTGCCTCCTACGGACAACACTGACATGAGCGTTAGTATCTGCCCAGTGAGGCAAACTGTGATTATTAAAAATACCATCACTACTGATATGCACCTCGTCTGATCATGCAATAGAGTTTGAAAAATTAGATATATTTTGGCACTGACTTATACCCAAGTTACAAAACTAAGTATGCCGGCTTCTGTCGTCTATAGTCAAAAAATGTTCTTTCCGAAATCTATAGCGATGGTATTTGTGTTTCTTTAAAATTCGAAGGGCTTTGCTTCGAGACACGCCTAGATTAACCGTTTGTCTAAATGAAGTTGTTGACTCTTCTTCGACTTGTCCTAAAACGACCATTGAATTTTCCTCTGAATTTCGTTTAAAGTAAGTTTTTGGCCAGGGATTTTTAAAAGAACCGAATTCAATTAAATTTTTCTGTGACCTAAAATTAATTAAAATATTGTTTTGAGCTAGCAAAAATTTTAATTTCTATTAACTATACCGTTAAAAAATATTTTTATTTGGCTGCTGCCTTTCATGAAAATTTTGTAAATATAATTCCGATGCCACATTGTTATCACCTTCGGATAATATAAAACACTTTAACATGCAAAATTGTTCTGAATTTGTATAATTAGGCAGGTTAATAACTAAATTTCACGATCTCTTTGTTACACACTTCTAATTTTTAATTTAATATTTGACATATAGGTATCATTTGTTTTTACTTAAACAAATAAATCCTGTGCCTACTGTGTATTCTTAATATAAAACGTAAATAAGAAAAACTTAAAAAATCAATTAATTATTAAAATAGCATAGAAGTGTTACATATTTTTGAAAAGCACAAAAAAAATGTCATAGCCAACTATGATTTCCATATAAAAAAATACAACTTTGTCATATATTTTTTAATTAAGGAGGTATTAAAAATGTGAATGTACTAACGGATTCTACTTAAAAAAGTGCATTAATAATGTTTTTACAGTTTGTCCACACAGTTATTCAAGTTTTTCAAAATCGCCATTTTTTCAGTTTTGGGTAATTGCGCAATAACGGTCAGAGATGTCTTGATTATGACTATTGGATCTTAATTAACACCAAAATCGATCACAAGGACCCCATATTACTTTTTGTCTATCAGTAATAAAAAGGAGACTTCCCATAAGAAAACATCGCAAAATGAACCACCCTGTACACCCAGGGATATAAAATTTGAAAAAAAAATTTTCTGCCCTAATGCATATGTCTAAAATTAATGATTAAAAAGTTATTAAGATTTTTCTCCAAAATTTCTATAGAATTTTTTTTGTTTACATTCATACAATTTTTAAAATACAGGACTTTGTGTTTAAAAAAACCTAACTTTGATATATTACAATTTTCTGAACCACCCTGTATAATTGAAAATAATTTAAAAAAATAATCCTTATCAATTTACATATGTCACCAAAAAATTAAGCTAATATCCCGTACGGTTTAGGCTGTTACCGGCAGAGGCCGAAGGAATAGTCGTGAGCCAACCAGTGTTTTCAACGCACCCCGTAGGAGGCTATTTTTTATTATTATGGTCTCCATGATAATGTACAGTTAATAAACTACTTTCAAAGTAATTAACATTAACATTATTCATTCTTGGTTGTTTAAGAAGAAACAGTGTGTTCAATAATCAACCTTTAATGGCTGGACAGCTAGCAATCAATGTGTCCGGTTTCTTCTTAATTTTAGAGCAACCGGCGCTAAATAAATAGAACAAAACAATAACTATTTGCGCAGTCCCCAAAACTGACACTTTTAGTACTAATGAAATAAATAACTATTGTTGTCTAATAAATCAGATTAGAATAGTACTGACCTAGTTTTTCAGCGTTCTGCTAATAATTTGAACTCAAAAACTTTGATAAAGACTAAACAGAAAATCAAATTAAAGTATATTATAATTTTTGTTTGAAATATTTTTAATATTATTCTTTTGTCGGCTCTTTTTAAAAATAAAACTCATTAAACAGAACAATTTACATTTCAAATAAAAAAGCAATAGTAAGTGCAGTAGCAGGAAATAACGTTTGTTTAAAAATTCACGTCCTACGTGTTAGGTAATAGAAATGATCAAAATAAGAAGGGAAAACATTTCTTTTCAGTTCATTATACATTTACAAGCAATTTTAGAAAGTAATATTTAGTCGTTTAGCGTCCCTTCAAACTCCTTATTAAGAATAAGTATAACTAATAGTTTATAAAGTAAATTCGCTTAGTAACCTCTCTTTGGGTGTACGCATCAAAAAATGTGTGTAAAGATTCTTCGTTTTTAAACTTTGTAATTAAAATAAATTTTGAGTTAATTACTATCTTACTTATGCAAATGTATGCAAAATACTTCAAATACGTTTAATTTTCTGCCTTCGTACAAGTCTATTAAGGGTTCATTTTCAATCAAATTCCTTTCATACCTTTTCTTTGCGACAGTAATATATTGCGAGGAATAATAACGAACTAAAGGTCACTGGAAACTTAATTCCAAAAATCTTTGTATTACACAAGTGTAATTTTCAACAATAAATATACAGTGCGTTCGTAAAGTAGCGGATGAATTCAATTAAAATTCGAATGGGAGTTTGGGAAGAGAACGCTCGGGCCCGTCGATTTTTATTTTCAATTTAGAATTTTTTTTACGAAAAAGTAAATTATACATGGTGTGTCAAGAAAAAGATATGACGTGTTCGACATTTTTTTAAATATCAACCCCCGTTTTTATTGCAGAATTAGAAAGGTCTTTTTACGTCCGACAAGGTAAATACGGACGATGGTTACATAAGCAAATATTGAATAAAAATTATCGTAAACATTAAAAATGAGAAAATTTCATTGTCAGTGTACGAAAACGTTAAATTGTACATTTTCTTAAAATTATTTGCACGTTAGCTAGTAACTACTTTACCGTTATTTTGTGAAGTATGACGAATTAAACGAACGTGACAGAATTGAAATCCTGTGCACGCTTGATTTCGATGATAGGTCGCGAAATCAATCAGAAGTGGTTGCGTTGTTAAATGCAACTCACCCTGATCGACCGTCCATTAACCAAACCATGGTAAACAGAGTTGAGACGAAATTTCGGGACTTTGGACATGTTCGGGATAATTGAAGAAGATCAGTTGAAGATTGTATTAACAGTGCAAAATAATTCTAATAGCACCATTACGGACACTGCTAATAATATTAGTGTGGCGCGATTAACTGTGTATAAAATGTGCAAAAGGGAGAAGTTGCATCCCTACAGGATATGCTTACTTCACCAGCTGTCGGAAAGTGATTTTGATCGGCGAAATGAACAAATGTAACAATTATGTTATGGTAACGCCAATTTTATAAAAAGAATATTTTTTTCCGACGAAGCAACATTTGTTTTAAACCACCATGTGGAGAGACAAAATTTGCTTTATTGGACAACCGCAAATCCTCATTGGTTCACGGAATATCACACCCAAAATGCTCAAAAATTGAACGTTTGGTGTGGCATAGTTCACAGAAGAGTTATAAGGTCCTTACTTCTTCGAAGATGCTCTCGCTGGTGCGATATATTTAGACGTTCATCAAAATGACCCCATCCCCGCTGTAATAACGTTGTATCCGGATTTAGAAGAGCCCCATATGCACCACCGTGACCTTTTTTTTCAACAAGATGGAGCGCCACCAGGTAGAAAAGGGATGATTGAGTGGCCAGCCAGGTTTAAATCCTCTAGATTAATTCTGTGGTGGTACTTAAAGAAGCGGCCGGCCAATTTAGAAGGTTTAAAAGCACCAGTTCTTCAAGAAATTACAAACATTACCGCAAATGTCATTTTTTAATCGCCTTAGGTATTGTCAGATTGCTAACGGTGCCCAATTCGAACATTTAATTTAAATTAGTGGAATCATTTTACAACTAAATTAGGCCGAACCCAAAAAAATTGTCTGTGTTTCAAAATACATTTTATTAAAAAAAACCATTTGAATATTTCTTATTAGAAATGATACATGGCATCCATTTAGGTACGATTTTTTCTTCAAAATGACCACATCTTCTAAACTACCCTGTATAACATGACCAAACCACATGAATGGCTGAAGTTCAGAAGCACTAAATTCATACAAAGTTCCCAGTTTTAATCCGAGAAAGTATCATGAAATCCGAAACGACCTACTTTAATTAGACATGAGTTGTCTACATACGAGGAATATACCGTATTTAATGTTCCTACCATAGAATAAATACAACATTGTTTTTCAACATAATCCCCTTGAACATGAAGACACTTATTACACTTATGTTTAGCATAACAACACGGTTCTTGAAAATCTCGGAGTCTTGCACTGCTGCCATAACTGCGTCATCGCACCCAATTTTTTTCCCAGACGACTCTTTTTTAGCTTCGGAACTAAATAAAAATCACTGGAAGCTAAGTCAGGGGAGTAGGGTGTATGCTCCATAACGTCAAACCCAGCGTCATGAATTGGATTTACAGAAATAAGGCTCTCATGAACTGGGGCGATGACTTGATGAAAGAGAATTTTGCATGACAGTTTTCCTCTCCTTTTTTTCTTTAATGCAATAACATTTTGTAACTAATGCTGCATAATATTGACCAGTAATTATATACCACTTTCCAAAAAATTTACCGGTAAAATTCCTTCGGCATCCCAAAGCACTGTAGCTTTGCCCGCTGAAGCCTGTACACGAAATTTGCGTGGAGAAGGAGATCCTAAATGACGCCATTCCATACTTTGTTGTTTGCACTCGGAATGAACGCATGCTTCTTCAACCGTTACATAGCGATCGAGGAAACATTTAGGATTACGGTTAAACAAGGCTAAATTGGCTATTGAAAAAGTGACTCTCAAACGCTTTTGTTCGGCCGTCAACATTCGGGGTACCCATCTTGCTGACACCTTATGAAGCCCTAAATGTCATTTATTATGGTTCCAATCGTACCATTTGAAGGCCTGTTATCTCCGCTACACGGCTTATTGTCAATAGACGAGCTTCCCTTATCATGTCATTCACAATATAAATGTTTTCTTTAGTACACGCAAAATGTGGCCGATCAGCACCATTTGCATGTTCGCATATTGTTCTGCCACCTTTGAACGCTCGGGCCAATTTTTTACTACTTAATAAGAATGAGCAGAATCTCCAAGCACGCCAACCATATCTCATGAATTTGTTTAGGTGTTAAACCTTTGTCAATAAAATAACAAAAGAAGTACGGTTACTAGGGGCAACATATTTCAAAGCCATCTATGCTAGGGACAACAAATACTGTACAGGGTGGTTTTTTTTCGTTAATATTATAGGGTATAGGCTAAACGGTAAGAGATACAAAAAAACTAAGATACGTGTCCCGTTCTCTTTTTTAGTGATTAGTTTAATGGCGCAATCGGATCTACGCTAACTAAATCTGTTTCGAAGATACAGAGTGATTCTAAAAATCTGCCGGTTTTTATTATCTCTTATGGCTCGGTTATTTATGGAGATAAAAAAAAGCTTTGGATACGAAAATTTTATGACTTTTTACGTTGAATCCTCTGGCGTTCTTAAAAAAATATAGATGTTTGATTTTTTGAGATATTATCAAAAGTAGCATTTTCTTAAATGGAACACCCTGTATCTGATAATCTCAAAAAATTGCATTTTTTCTTGAGATTGCAACAATATATAACACTTAATATTTTGCATTGTCCTAAATAGCTAAAATACTAAAAAAACATTTTTTTTTAGTTGGCCATGGATTTAATCAATTCTTTATTTTATAATAGGCATAATAAAATTTCATATAATAACAATACTAAAACATTAATAAACTAAAACAACAACTACAAAAAACAAGAAAAGATTTATAACAACTCAACAGTAATGATTTCAAATACTTATATATAACAATTAGCATAGGTGGTTAATCACAAAAGGTGCTCAAATTGTCTTCCATTCTGCTCGATGCATTTTTGGGCTCTGCTTGTAACCGAACAAGTGGCGTTATAGATTTGAATATTTGTCACTCTTCCAATGCAATTAATAAAATTTGCTCTGAGTTCTTCTGCAGTATTACGTCGTGTCTTATAGACTTCATTTTTGATAGATCCCCAAAAATAAAAGTCGAGTGGCGTCAGGTCGGCGGAACGCGGAGGCCATCTGTTTGGTCCAAAATGCCAAAATTGACATTTAGTAAGTCCCTTACCATGTGGCTATTATGTGCTGGAGCACCGCCTTGTTGTAAATAAACATTATTTCTTGCAGCTAATGGCATGTTATCGAACTCCATTATTACACATTCTTCCAAAATTTGGATGTATCCTTGAGCATTCAAATTTTCATTAAAAATTCTGTAGTTAAGGACTCTGTTTTGATATAGCGCCACCGATACATGGAACCCAAACCGTACTTGTTGTATCCTGGCAACCGTCTGATGAGGATTTATGTTTGACCAATATCGATTATTATGTCGATTAAAAATTCCTTCGCTAGATATAAAAGCCTGGTCGGTCCATATTATATTTTGAAAAAAATTGGGATTCCGATTAATCTGCTGCGAATACCAATGACAAAATGTTAAACGCCGCTCTTCATCTCCAGGATGTAAGTTATGAACCTTTCTTATTTTATGTGGTTTATACTTATGCTTTCTTAACGTTTTTAAAACTTTAGATTTACTTGTGCCAATATCTTTCTCAATATTACGGCTAGATATCGTCGAATCAGCAGCAACACAAGCTAAAGTATTTATTTCATCTCTTTCTCTATTTGCCTTATTGTAAATCTTACTTCTTGGTTTTCCAAATGATCCATACTCACTTAAATTGTGATATAATCTTTCAAATATTTGTTGTTCTGGCTGTCGTCGTTCCGTATAACGCTCAAAATATAAGTCTAGAGCTGCGTCTTTATTTTTATTAATCTCTATGTAGCACTCAAGCATATTTAATTTTTCATAATTTGGAAAATTATTCATTTTAATCACCTTGTTTAAAAAATATAATCGGAAACGAAATAAGAATACCAATACATAATTGTTACTGAATTTTATGACATGTAAACAAACAAAAACAATTGCTTAAAACATTCAATTAATGGCCAACTAAAAAAAAATGTTTTTTTTAGTATTTTAGCTATTTAGGACAATGCAATATATTAAGTGTTATATATTGTTGCAATCTCAAGAAAAAATGCAATTTTTTGAGATTATCAGATACAGGGTGTCCCATTTAAGAAAATGCTACTTTTGATAATATCTCAAAAAATCAAACATCTATATTTTTTTTAAAAACGCCACTGGATTCAACGTAAAATGTCATAAAACATTCGTATCCAAAGCTTTTTTTTATCTCCATAAATAACCGAGTCATAAGAGATAATAAAAACCGGCAGATTTTGAGAATCACTCTGTATCTTCGAAACCAATTTAGTTAGCGTAGATCCGATTGCTCCATTAAACTAAACATTAAAGAAGAGAACGGGACACGTATCTTAGTTTTTTTGGAAATTCTTACCGTTTAGCCTATACCCTATAATATTAACGAAAAAAAACCACCCTGTACATCCCTCTTGGATACAAAACATTAAAATAGCAAATTTAGGGTATGTTAATAATTAACTTTATCCATACAAAAATGGTAGCGCTATTTTTGGAAGTAGCAGTAATTTTCTAAAAATCAAACCTCTTTTTAGAGAAATGAAACAGAACGTACATTATTGTTTTACTCTTTACCCAGATGGTTGCGACCCAGTAAGATATTCGAGAGCGCTTACAAACTCGAAAATTAAATAAGGATTTATATCTAAGCACAGAAGCCCATAAGCACGATACAAGTAATTTGTTTTCATATTATACATATTCTAAGAAATGTAATTAGCTTATTCTTCAACGTTGAAATGATACAATTATTTCCGATCGTAGAAAAATGGAAGGATTTTCAAAAGTACGCATTATTGTTAGCACTAAATCCATTTGATAGTACTGATGCGTACCAGATGGTCTAACTGTTATAAAAGTAGGTTGTCGACTAGTCTCAGTAGAGAAGGTCTTGAGCGTTAGTAAGACGAACAGCTAAAATAAATATAATACCATTCGCTAACCATAGGACAGCTCAATAATCGATACTAAAGGTAAAGTACAATCAAATGTTCACAATTTTTTTTATTGTATTGCTTCTTTACAATCTACTTTATACAAGAAATAAGTGTGTGACTTGATTCAGGAGCCATCCAGTGAGGGATCTCTGGAGATTGTCCAGAGAGATCACCTGTCCACAAGTGTTTTAATCTTCTCTCCATTGGTTGTTCGGTGAATAAATCGCTTATGAGCTCATTTTTACGGTCTGAACATCGGGTTTTGTGTTTAACTGAATGAGGTCTGATTACTTCAGCAATAAATGGGATCTCGAAACTATTGTGTCTGATTAAATACGTACCATAGGGTGTTTGTCAGAAGCCGGAGGATCTTCGATTGAAACGTTCGATGCAGTATGTTCTGATTGGCTTTAGGATTGTTTTATAAATTAACAACTGTTGATTAGCCAATTCATATTTTTGATTTTTAAATTTAGATGCGTTCTTTTGGCTTTCATGTGTGCTTGCCAAGGTGCTTGACTTAGTTTGAATCGGGACAGCTGAGTTATTAATGCTGAGTTGGGGACTGTTAACTTTTCTATTTGTGAACGATATTTGAGTGGACTAGCATATACTGTGATTTTCAATTTTTTAAGCAATCGTTGTAGAATATTTAAATGATTTTGAAGTTTTGCTGCTGTCTCGATAGTATTACGATCAGATGTCATTAGTCCTGTATTGTCAGAAAATGTAGCTATTTATGTATCGTTTTGTTGCGGTACATCATTTTTGAATATGAAGTACAGACATGGCAAAGAACGCAGCCTTGCGACACTAGCGATTAAATTTGTTTATCACTGTCCATTTTTACTTGAAGGTAGCGCTCATTGAGATAGGACTTTAGGATTAGGTAGAGTTAAGCAGGGAATAGTTGCTTAATTTTGTAGAGGAGATCCACGTGCCAAACCCTGTCAAAAACTTGTTGAATGGCGAGGAATACAGAGGTATATATTTCCTTTTTTTCGAGGCTCGTTAACCTTGTTGACGAGGCGGTGGCATTGTTGGATCGTCAAACGACTGTGCCGGAAACCGAACTGATGATTGGGGAAGAGATGATTGAGGGAGTTGTCTTCTGTAGTTCTGTTAAGAAGAAGCCTTTCGAAGATCTTGGAGATAATAGGTAAAGGCTGATGGGTCTGTTGGCCAGGTTTGGGCGCCATGAAGAATAGAGCATATTTCCATTGCACAGTAAAATAGCAAAGTCGTAATATGGCGTTAAAGGTAATTGTAATTAAGAATATTTCTTTTCGTGGGAGTCTTTTTATTGTATCTGCTAGAATTAGATTATATCCAGGTGCTGTATGTTTGTTTAAATGGTTTATTACTCTTCTGACTTCTTTTGCAGTATTTAGAAACTCTTCTATTTATGTATCTTCATTATGTATTTCTGGTAGGGCGAAAGCGTTCGACAAGTGTTCTGTAGTTGATCGTACCCAGGTTCCGTCAGGTTTACGACCTGGTGGAATAGTAACAATCGGTCTTTTGAACATTTTCGTGGCCTTGCAGAGGGAATGGTCCTTGGGAGAAAGATTTTCCATGTATATTTTGAAAGATTCATTTTTAGCTTCTTGTGTGGTTTTGTTAGGCTATGTGTTGATCGATTGAGTTGTGTCCTGTAAGTCGGGTTCCGGATCCGTTGCCACCTTCTGCAAGCTTTTCGTTTGTTTTCTACTAGTCCTTTTATGTGTATGAGAATGTTGTGTTTGTCTGTTTTAATGACGTTGTCATCCAAGATACTTTTTTAATTCCTTGGGTTAGGTGTTCCACAGCTTCTTCAATGATCTTATTACTTTTGATGATAATATCTAACTGAATGTATTGGTTAACTATGATTTGAAATAGTTCCCAGTTCGTATTGATATTGCATAGTCAGAGTGGGGGCTCTTTCCAGATAATGTTTTGACTAATTGTAATTATAATGGGGGTGTGATCCGAGATTAGATCGAAACTGGATTCAATTGCACTGTAAACTTTGGGAATTTCTTTTAAGATATCGAAATCTAGTAGGACTGGGATTTTATTCAAATCAGTCGGTCAATAAGTTGGTTCACCAGTTGATAGGATACCCAAGTTATTTTGTTGTAAGGCACTTAGTAAAGCTCTACCTTTTGGAGTGATGACTCTGAAACCGCACGCTGTTTCGCGTTCCCAGCGCTGGTTACAATGAAATTTGAACTAAATTGAGCTAGATAATCATGATATTCCAACTGCGAGATGGGATGCCTAGGGGGGCTGTAGAGTGCTGCAATAATGATAGGCCAGGGAAAGGTTTCAAGTTTTAAGGTAGTACTTTTAATCTTGTTTGTGATATACGGATCTAGGATATGATGTTTTAGAGTGGATCTTATAATAATGGCTAACCCCGCATGCGCTGTTCCGACGGGTGGTCAGCAAAAGAGTATTGAAACGATTGTTGGAAGTGTTCCGTAGAACGGGAAGTGCAGCATACCAGAAAATTACTCAGACCAAAACCTGTCACTGGTAATGGAGATAATGAGTTTGAGGTAATTGTCGCCCTTGTTGAGAATCCCCACACAAGTCATCGTAAAATAAGTCGAAAAGTAGGCATCAGCAAACGAAGCGTTGGTAAAATAATTAAAAGGCACAAATTTCATCTATACCGTACTCAGTTACATCAGGATCTGCTTCATAATGATTTCATTCGAAGATTTGATTTTTACCTATAGGCTCTCGACAAAGTGGGTGAAAATTATAATTTTTTCGACTTTGTACTCTTTTCAGACAAATCTACGTTCAATAATAAGGGATTGTACAACAGACACAATTTCCATTACCACAGTGATGAAAATCCCCAGTTAGTTCACACCCTTGATCATCAGCACCGATAGTCTGTTAACATGTGGGACGTAATTTTGGGATCGCACGTAAAGGACCTCACTTTTTTAATGGAAACTTAAACGGTCAAAAGTCTAGAAGATTTTTGCAACATAATTTACCTGATCTTTTAGAAGATATTCGAATAGATATCAGAACACAGATGTGGCTTCAGGTAGATGGTGCTCCTGCACATTTTGAAGTCCGAATTCGCCAATATTTAAATAGAACATGTCCTAATAAATAGATAGGACGGGGAGGACCACAACTTTGGCCGGCAAGATCCCCAGATATGACTGTAGATTTATTTTGTGGGGTTACATAAAAGGTATTATTTATAACGTACCTCCGACTACACCTGCTGATATGAAGGCAAGAATACGCAATGCCTTTGAAACAATAACACCTCAAATGTTATTAAATGTAAAGAGGTCTTTCCAGGAGAGAATACGCCTTTACATTGATCAAAATGGAAGCGCCTTCGAACATTAATTAAAGTAGAAGCATTTGTTTGTAGTTGTAATTATTATTCGTTATTTATTTATTAATATGTATTGATGTTGTTAAGGTGTTTTTTAAATTCTATACGTAATTAAATTATTTTCATGTTTTATCCCGTATTTTTGTATCAATTAGTACTAAGTTTTATTTACCCTACAAAATAAAAAAAATGTCATCTTGTATTTCAAGGCCACCTTAATATTGAAAAATTAGATGTAATAATTAAAATAAAAAGTAATCAAAATAACTCAAAAACTGTTGGAGTTGGGTATAGGGAACCCTAGTATAAATTGAAAGCTTATACAATTTTACAACGAACTTTTTTATTAAATACAGGATGTGCTATTTAAAATAAGGCAGTTATTTGCAATAGTAGATACCTGCAGTAGACATTTAATTTTTGTGTGCCCTGTATATTTTCTTAACAAAAATGTAATGCTGTCTTACAAAACAACCCTTTTGCAACGTAGTGACAGCGGCAACACTGTTTCAATAATAATAAACGTAGCAAAAATAAATTTTAAATTCTGCCTGCAATTTCAAAAATCATCAAATATTTTTAAAACGGCAGGTTTTATGTATTAAGGAATTTTATTGCAACTTAGCTTTATTTTATTCGTAGATTCCAATAGGCTCCTATAGAAACTCCGTGGTGCATGTGGTGCCCCACCCTGTATATATATATATATATATATATATATATATATATATATATATATATATATATATATATATATATATATATATATATATATATATATTGTGTGTGTGTGTGTGTGTGTGTGTGTAATAAGTAAGGAGAACATTTGGGTATAGGGTCTGAAAGTGACTGATACTTTTTAAACATTTTTAAATGTTTAAAATTGGACGAGATGGAAAACACGTGAAACGTGATTTTAAATTTGAATGTGACATACGTATTACGATAAAGGAGGTTATCAAATAGAAAAGGATAGAAGTACCAACTTAGAATAAAGTTTAGTGGCGGGAAATTTAAAAGTATACCCATGAATACAGAGAATGAGTTGTTAAAATATGGACGGTTTATAGAATATCTATGTTTAACAAATAATTATATATTGTGCTCAGATTACCTCCCCAGGTTGATTTCTTAGCGGTGTCGATATTAATCAATCATCAAAGTGTGTTATCGTTGGAATCTATATCCTCCTTCGGCTACGAGTCAATTAAAATTAAGTCTAGCAATAACGGCCTTTGAATCATTTTTACAAACTCTTGACTGCAATGTTGCTTTAACTGGAGGTTTCAATGTTCCGGAATTACCTAATGATACTAATTGTAGTTCGAATAAGAAATTATTGCTAAATTTCATGTCATTGGTAAACATTTCGCAAATAAATAACATCATAAATTTTAATAACGCTATTGTAGGTTTAGTTTTTGTAAATAATGTAACCGTGTTTGAGCCACAAGTTGTTAAATCTACTCATCCGCTTATATACGAAGACCGTCGTCATCCTGTTACAGAAATCCATTGTAATGTTAACATAAATAAACCTAAACTTACAAGGAACCAACATCAACTAAAGTTTAATTTTCGTAAATGTGACTTACGGCTGCTCTATAATACGATTTCTGAATGCGACTACTCCAGCATTACAAGTTGTGCCTGACCTGATTTAGCCACTAGTGCCATTAATAATATTATAATCAATTTATTCAATAGTTATGTTCCGAAATGTCATTATCAAACTAATACTTATCTTTCCTGGTTTAGTAAGCATACTATAAACTTAATCAAGTTAAAACAATGCTACTACTGTTCGCAACAGAAATAACAAACTTGTTAAATTTCATTTGAACCGCGTCCGTGTCCTATCTAAGCGCGGCATAATGCCGATTACAAAAATTATATCAGTAGAACACAAAATTGCTAATCTAACCGCAAGGTTTGTTAGTCTTGTTTAAACGAAGCAGTTCTTCTGTTTTTAAGAATTGTAGCTCTGTTTTTACTAAACCAGAACAGGCTACGAATGTATTTGCGAGTTACTTTGCTAGTATTTACGTGGATAGCCAAGAGGCTTGAATAAATCCTTTAGTTAATAGTTCGTATGACTATAAGTGTAATAACAACATACCGACTTTACCACAAATAACTTCACATGTGGTCATTAATGCATGTAAACGTCTTCCATCTACTTTATTTGTGGCCCTGATCTGATACCAGCAGTGGTGTTGCAAGATTGCGCTCATACCTTAGCTGAGTCTCTAGTTTACATATTTAATCTAATTATAAAATCTCGGTGTTCCCTAATGTTTGGAAAATTTCTAGAGTGCAACTCATATTAAAATAAAATTATCGCTGTGAAGTTAAAAATTACCGCCCAATTTTTCTAAAGTTTTCGAATATATATTATTAATAGCATTTACAGCCAAGTAAATAAGTCTCTGTCAATATTTCAGCACGGTTTTATAAAAGGTAAATCTACTACAACGAATTCATGCTGTCGCTCATTTTATTGCCTCCTATTTAAATAAACGTTCACAATGTGATGTTCTCTATTTACATTTGAGCAAAGCATTTGACACCATACAACATGACATTTTAATAAAAAAAAACTTCATTTCAACAGAGATGTTCCCTTAGAGTAGTGGCGTGGCTCAAGGATCCTTACCTGGGCCGTTATTGTTTACGCTGTTTATTAATAATATAACGTCAGTTATCAATAATCATAAATTACTTTTTGCCAATGATGTAAACATTTTCAGTAAGATACCTGACATAAATTGCGCTAGTAGCTTACAGAGACCTTGATAATATCTTTGAGTAGTGCGACCAAAATAAACTGACCATTAGTACAAAAAAAAAGTGAAATAGTATCGTTTACTAATAGGAAATCACCTCTGGAGTACAGAATTATAAATTAAACAACGATTTGATTAGGCGTAGCACGTCCTTTAAAGATCTTGGGGTCATCTTCGACAATAATGTAAGTTTTAATGTGCATATAAATTTTACAATTAACAAAAGTTTGAAACTTATTGAACTTATTCGCAATACCAAAAATTTTACTAATATGGGTTATTTACTTGCATAATGAGAATCGAAAAATAAAATAATATATAGGGTGTTCTATTTAAAAATCAAAAGTTCTATATTGTACCGCTTTTATATTACACCCTGTAGAAACCAAACTATTTTTAGATTATGTAGCTTATAAAAATAGACAACTTTCGTATTAAAACTTATCTTCTAAGTTTAATGGCTAAGGAGCTATTGACCGAATACGGACTATTGGGACACCCTATATATATATATATATATATATATATATATATATATATATATATATATATATATATATATATATATATAATGGTTTAGTGAACGCACAGAAGTTCAATTTAATAATCATGAATTGTATTTTATTTAAAATTAACTTTTAACGTACGTACAGAGAAAGATTAACTCGAGTGGGACTTGAACCCACGACCTCCACTTTGCTAGAGTGGGGCTCTTCCATCTGAGCTATCGAGGAGGCAAGACACAATCGATTCAAGCTTGAACTGTATGTACTTCCCTATTTACGATGTATTATAATTTTTATACACAGAGTGAAGGATCACAGTCAACTTTTTGTGAATATCATGTGAGCCCGCAATTCGCTAAGGTTTCGCACATGACAACACGTGACTGATTGTTAATTTTTATTTGCCAACAGTAATAGATAACTATAGAAATTGGTTTAGTGAACGCACAGAAGTTCAATTTAATAATCATTAATTGTATTTTATTTAAAATTAACTTTTAAAGTACATACAGTGAAAGATTAACTCGAGTGGGACTGTGATCCTTCACTCTGTGTATAAAAATTATAATACATCGTAACTAGGGAAGTACATACAGTTCAAGCTTGAATCGATTGTGACTTGCCTCCTCGATAGCTGAGATGGAAGAGCCCCACTCTATCAAAGTGGAGGTCGTGGGTTCAAGTCCCACTCGAGTTAATCTTTCACTGTATGTACTTTAAAAGTTAATTATTAAATTCATATATGAATTTACAATTCATGTATTATTACAAATAAATTAAATACTTTCGTTGCACTTCACTGAATTACAAAGTACTTACTTAGTATAAATTATAATACTATGCATACTAGAATATATAAATTAACTTAAATCATTGTACTTGTGTTGTCATGATGGAAACCCTTACAATGGCGGTTCAAGTCACATGATTACTTCAAAAGTTGTTTTAATATAGATATATTCATTATATATAATATATATATATATATATATATATATATATATATATATATAGTTAAGTATCATATTAAGTTTTATCGAATTGTGAATTCATAACACCCTGATAGGTCAGTGGAAAGCACCTCTAGTCAAAGGAGGTATGGTTCGAAGTCCCATCGTGAATCTTTTCATGTACTATAAAAAGTTTAAATTACAATTATATATATATATATATATATATATATATTATATATATATATATATATTATGATATATGTGTATTATTATATTATTGTTAAAAGTTTATAATTAAGTTCAGCAATGGAAAACTCATAACAATTATGCTCGGTGGCCATTTCTTCTCAGTGGACAAGCGAAATTTTCGCTTATCCCTATCTGGGAAATTCATGATAAATTCATTTTCAAAAAATATATTATGTATAATTATATGTAATTTAGTATGTATATCGACCTTCATAACGAGTGTTTTTAATTAGGATGCAAAGTTTCAGAGAATACGTTATGTCACAGGCCAATTTTGCTGAAAACCTGTATACACATAAGACATTTTGCTACCGTGCGTCATTCGATTTCATATCTTCACTGAGTGATCATGTACTCATTCAGATATCGTACATGGTGTACGGTCATTCGCCAGAGGTCGCCGACTATTATCAGCTTTTATCTGGGAAAGTATCCGATGAAAATTCATTTTCAAACAAAATATTGATGTTGAATTTTTGTGCAATTTTTGGTTGTATTCCGCACCTTCTAAAACCGCAGATTAAGATTTTAAAGGATGCAGAATTTGAGAAAAATACGCTTGGCAACTAGGCCAATTTTGTGGTGACCTTTGTATACATCAGTGTGACAGACATTTTTTGCACCCATTGCGTCATTCGATTTCATATTTCACTGGTGATCATGTACTCATTCAGATATGTACATGGTGTACGGTCCAATTGCCTGGCCAGCGAGGTCGCCCGACCTGAATCATTTAGATGTTTTCGTATGGAGCTTCCTCAAGGACAAAGTATACAGACGCCCCGGGAGAATGAGCAAGATGTCCAGGAGAGGATTTGTGCTGCCGTTCAGCAAATAACCCTGGACATGCTGGAACGTGTTTTGGATTCAATCCCTCTTCGATTGGAATTGTGCATGGATATGGACGGTGGTCATTTTCAACAATATGTTCAATAATAAAAATGTGTTCTGTACTTTTTGTATTGTTTTGAAGACCAATATGCTTCTGGCGCCTTGTGTCACGTATCATGTGGTGAATTTGTTTACATGTAGCTTCCAACGTTGGAATTTAATGTTATTTTTGGATGGCCGTTCGAAGAAACGGCGCATTGCCTAGCATTAACTCTTTTATGAGGATTCTCAGATTCGCATGGGCTATAACCCTAGCTGAAGCTTTAACACCATTTAATAAACACCGTGTATACATACAGGGTGTCCACAAACTCTTTTCACAAAAGAAAACTTCAGATTCAAGAGCTGACTTTATGTCGATTTAACGTAAATTACCTTAATACAAAAATACTTCCTAAGAGAGCTGGAGCTCTTGGAAGATGGCGCCCTAACATCGGTTAATTCAAATACCTTCAAAATGGTTTCCCTTAAAATGATAGCGTTCTGTACATTTGTTGTAGTTATACTCAATAAGCGGCTCATTTGGGCGGGGCATTGAACATTGTTATTTATAAGTTTTTTGTTTTTAAAAATCTTACAATTTTATCATAAAATTTAAAAATTTCGATTTTTCATAAAAGAATGATACTCTTGTCTGAAGTCGCTACAGCACCGTTTTCGACATAAATCGATTTGTACTTTTCATATGTTAATCATACTTTTATAAAATTAACTAACGAATTCATTTACAATTATGAAAGATGGCTATGGAAAATAAACAAAAAACCTGGAGCTCTTGGAAGATGGCACCCTAACATCGGTTTAATTCAAATATCTTCAAAATGGTTTCCCTTTAAATGATAGCGTTCTTTAAATTTATTTAGTGGAATATGCCCAATCGTATGGCGTAAATATGATTTGTTAGTTGTACCCATAAGCGACTCGTTTGGGCGGGGCATTGGACATTGTTATTCATAAGTTTTTTGTTTTTCACAATTTCGCAATTTTAACATAAAATTTAAAAAAATTCGATTTTTTCATAAAAGAATGATACACTTATCTGAAATTGCTACGACTCACCATTTTCGAAATAAATCGATTAGAACTTTTCATGTGTTAACCATACTTTTATCAAATTAACTAACGAATTCATTTACAATTGTGAAAGATGGCTATGGAAAATAAATAAAATAACAATTGCGTGAACGTCAAACTGCTCTCATGTCATAAATTAATTTTGCTTTAGAAAGTAAGAAATAAACTCGAGTAAAAAATAATCGTTTTTAATACAAAACAATGTTGCTGACACAATTAATAATAAAAAAATTCAAAATGACAACTGAAAGCATGGAACACAAAACTGAATCTACAAAGGATGCTACACATAACGACCACCCGTTTCTATGCACAAATTTATTCGTTTATGTAAATATTTCCTAAATTCGCCGCAGGCATCCTGAATTCTTCTCCAAAGCTGATAGCGTGTTTTTATTGGTTGGGAATAAACCATTGATTTTAGATATCCCTAAACACAAAAATCGCAAGGATTTAAATCTGGAGACCTTGCTGGCCAACCAACCGGACGGGCCTCTTCCGATCCATCGCTCTCGGTAATTGTTATCTAAAAATTACGAACAGTTCTGCTATAGTGAGCCGGACAACCATCTTGCAAAAACCACAAGTTCCGCCGAATATTCTGATTAATATCATCTAATAAATCCGGTAAAGTATTTTGTAGAAAGTTGAGATATTCTTCGCCGTTTAAACGATTAGGAAATTCTACAGGTCCAAGAAAATTTCACCAAGAACACCTATCCATACATTAATGTAAACCTTTCCTAATGTTTACTTTCCCTTATCGCATGATGGTTTTCATCAACCTACGAGTAACAGTGGGAATTGTCCATATTAAAAATTCTTCTTTTCTTCTTTTGTAAATCACAAAACAAAATATTAGAAAAAAATCTTGGTCTTGATTCTCTTTATTTTGCATCCAATTGGAAAAATCAACACGAGCAGGAAAATCACTTGCTTGAAAGGCTAGACTTTTTTGAAATGAAAAGGATACAAGCCTTCCTTATGTAGAATGTTTCACACAGAAGATTTTGACACATTGGGATACATTGCAGCCAATCTTCTTACGCTTACTTCGGGATTGTACTCAATTTCCATTAAAATATCATCCTGATATTCTTCCCTTACATCAGAATGTCTTCCCGTTTCATTATTTTTAGGAATTACCGATCCTGTAAATCATTTAGGAGCAGGATGTCCTCTACCTGGAAATTTATCTGCATATCTACGTGCTGCTGCCCGAGCGTTGCATTGCATTTCACCGTACACTAAATGTATATCGGCATATTCTTCGTTACTAAACGAAACCATTCTAACGATATTCAACTTTTTGTATTTACGGTAATGTAACTAAACAATAAAAAATCTTTCACTTAAAACATATTTCACTTTAACCTCAACTAGTATCTGTAATACTAGTTATTTTGACGTTCACACAATTGTTATTTTGTTTATTTTCCATAGCCATCTTTCATAATTGTAAATGAATTCGTTAGTTAATTTTATAAAAGTATGATTAACATATGAAAAGTACAAATCGATTTATTTCGAAAACGGTGCGTCGTAGCGACTTCAGACAAGAGTATCATTCTTTTATGAAAAAATCGAAATTTTTTTAAATTTTATGATAAAATTGTAAGATTTTTAAAAACAAAAAACTTATAAATAACAATGTTCAATGCCCCGCCCAAATGAGCCGCTTATTGAGTATAACTACAACAAATGTACAGAACGCTATCATTTTAAGGGAAACCATTTTGAAGGTATTTGAATTAAGCCGATGTTAGGGCGCCATCTTCCAAGAGCTCCAGCTCTCTTAGGAAGTATTTTTGTATTAAGGTAATTTACGTTAAATCGACATAAAATCAGCTCTATTATCTGAAGTTTTCTTTTGTGAACACCCTGTATATATATATATATATATATATATATATATATATATATATATGTGTATCAGCCAAATGGAATAAATTCGATAATAAATAAATGGGAGCGTGTTCCAAAGATAGCTTGGACACGTCGAGTGATAGTTTTGATTGCGCACAAAAGCTTGATACAGAGTGTCATGTAAGAGTGACCAATAACAAATTTCTGGTTTTAAACACAATACCCTGTATATTATTCAATTTTTGGATTCTTCAGAAAATTCTAGACGTATTCCATGTACAATGTCCTGTACCTATCTTCAACTGCTTCGGAAATATTAAGTGTTTTCAGATTTATTGCAAAAATTAACATTATCATTATATACTTATTTCCCATCTAGGACTTGCTAATGAGAAAATAAGCAAATACCATTTCAGTGTTCCTTTTTACTGATATGAAATAAAAAAAAAGCTGTAAATAGTTTTGTTTACTTTTGTTTAAAAAGCATGAGCTTAGCAAATTGTCATCTGTTAGCATGACAGTGATTGTCAGTGTTATAGTCGTTTGAGTTTAGTTAACTGCATAATGCAATGTGATGGTACCAAATTGGACATTATGCTTGAGTTTGAGGAAAACCCACATACTTCTAGTTGAAAAGCAGCCCTAATGTGCGATGTAAGACATTCATCGATTATTCGAACATTAAAGGAAAATAAAATGCATCCCTATAAAATGATACCAACTCAAGAACTCATGGAAGATTAGAACATGTTTTGTTTTCTGATGAGTGCAGCTTTACACTTTACGGTCATGCTAATCGTCAAAATTGCCGTTATTCATCAAGGGAAAGGTTCACTGGATGAGAAAAGACCATACGCACTACCCTGAAAAGGTTAATGTTTGGGTAGGAATTGCTAGGGATCATATCATATGCCTCTTTTTCATTGACGGCGATAATTATTTAGCACTACTCCAAAATAATGGCGTGCCAACTTTGACACATTTATATCCTGATCCAGCAAGCCCACAAATTCCATCTAATATGATATGGTTTCAGCAAGATGGAGCACCTCCCCATTACCAAATCAATGTCCGACAGTACCTCAACGGAATATTTCCAAATCGGTGGAATGGCCAGCACGATCCCCTGACCTGAAGTCATTAGGATTCTTATGGGGATATGTCAAAAGTATTGCATACAATACTAAACCCCTCGACTTAGCTGACTTAAGAAGACGAATAACGCTTGAGATTATACCGGTCTCGCCTGTGATGCTGAGTAATGTTAGAAGAAATTTCTATTTAAGATTAGGATGTTGCCAAGAAGTTCGTGGCGAGCATTTTGAACATCTCCTACCTTGACATTAATGTTTTTTTTATTTTTTACATGATCAAGAAATAAACAGTATTACTTATTTGTTGTTCAGTGTAGCGAATCCTGTAATCAAATAATTTTCTTTTGTTAACGTTAATTTTTGCAATAAGTCTGAAAACACTTAATATTTGCGAAACAGTTGAAAATAGGTATAGAATACTGTACATGGATTATGTCTAAAATTTTCTGAAGAGTTCAAAAATTTAATAATACACAGCTTGTTATATTTAAAATAAGAAAGTGGGTATTAGCCACTGTTACATAACATATTCTACATAACAAGTTTTTGTTGACAAAAATTCTTAACCAAAAATGCCAATGAACGCGTCCGAGCGTTTTTTCTGCTGATACATACATACATACTGTATACAATGTGTCCAAGTAAGAATGAACAGCATGGGGATCTCGGAAACCGTCTATATTATGCCATCAAGAAACTAAGTTCACCTTACTTGCGGAGATATTCGAAAGAGACCGAAATTTTGGGATTTTGTTTTTATTTTCTTCTGAAGCTGTTTGAAGAGATATAAAAAAATAAACGGCACGTCCTCATTGCCACTTTTCTTGGTCTTTAAAATGGCGTTCATAGATTTTTTGTACAATGTTTCGTATCCAAGAGATTTTTTAATAAATATTGAACTTTATTGATATACAGTATGCCTTGGAATTCATGACAACGGAAAACGAAGACGACGTTTCACACAAAATTATTCTAGTTATCAAGCATCAATTGCCTGGATCAACACATAAATAATTCGTAACATTTGTTTTTGTTTTAAATATGGGAAACTTAAAATTAATCATTATAAATCGTAATATTGCAAAATAACATAACATTATTCCATATGATTATAAGAGCCACTAGTTCCCATCACTTTGATCCCATCAAGCTTAAGATTATATTAAACAAGCCTTAATAAAAACAGTAACAAAACAAATTTAGAGAAAACGTTAAACATGTTAAAAACATGGCTTACTATTACAATAAATGCTCAAATAAATTACCGCCATTTTCTAGACACAAGTATGCATGTCTAACTGTAGCATCTAACACCCCACTTAACATTTCAGGGGTAATTTTATTAAAAGCTGATTGAACGGATTGAAGTAAAAGTTCCTCGGTTTCAAAACATTCTTTAAATAACCCTACAAAAAGAAGTCCAAAGACGTCAAGTCCGTTGATCTTGGAGGCCAGGGTGTTTCACTGTAAGTACTAATAAGTTTCGTTCGAAATCGCTCAGACTAATATTGTTGAATACCTCTGGAGTTATGTGCTGTTGCACCGCCTTGCTGAAACCAGCACTCATGTACAGCAGCTAATGGTATATCATCTAATGCATCTTCCAATTCGTTTCGTAGAAGGTCCATGTAACGCTCAGAATTCAGGGTATGATGGTAGATAAAGGGGCCTATGATACGTGTATCAAAAACGACTTTAAAAAGTGCAACAAAAGTGATACAACTGATTATTTCAATGAAATGGATTATGTCAGATTTGACAATCGTCTTGATTTTTCCGTTGCCATGAATTCCAAGACATACTACATAGCAATAAAGCTCTGAATTTATTAAAACGCCTTTTTTGCATAAAATCATGCCGTCTAATACAGGGTGTGCTTCTTTTCCAACCATATAAAAAAATAAAGTTGATGTTGGTTTCTTGGAGGCAAAACGTTGTACAAAAAATCTGTGAACTCCATTTTAAAGACCAAGAAAAGTGCCAATGGAAAGTGCCGTTTTTTTATATCTCGTCAAATAGCTTCAGATAGACAAAAACAAAATCCCAAAATTTAGATGTTTTTCGAATATCTCCGGAAGTAAGCTGAACTTAGTTTCTTGGTGGCATAATATTGGCCCCTTGACTGTACCAACTTTTTTCTAATTAAATCATCCCTGTATCTCTTACGGTTTCCGAAATCCCCATGCTGTCCATTCTTATCTTGGACACACTATATATATATATATATATATATATATATATATATATATATATATATATATATATACGTAGTTCTAAGAACACTGCTTTTGTTTATAAACTAGAATAATAACTACTTGTTTTACTTATGATACGTATTGAAACGTGTTGTGAAATAAATCATTACATTGTATTTAAAACATTAGCGTTATTAAATATGAAATTCCATGACGTCATGGGTTAAAGTATATAAATTTAAATGTATAAGGTTAATGATGTATTTGAAGGAATACACGGCAGGGGTATGTGGAATACCTTTATGTTACTTATGGTGTCTTAAATTCATACATCCAAAAATAAATTGGTTTCGTTTAATTAATTAAACGAAGAAACATATTTTAGACAGCCGATTAGGAAATCATGTGCTTTCCCTAAATTTTTGAAAAAAAATAAAGGTCGAGATTCCATTGTCTGTACCGCCAAATATAATGAATTAAAATTGATTTTTAAGATAGAATTTAAATAAATAACAGTAATTAGGTAAATTTTAATGTAGATATAAGGAAACAAATGTATATAGAAATCAATAAAATAATTATTTGCCCTAGTCAAGCAGAAAATCCTAGAAGTTGAATAGAAACTACCTACTATGAATGATGTAAATTAAGCAAGGGCGTAACGTCTAACTTTCCATAAGGTGTATGTAGATTTACACAAACTTTACAACGAAATGATAAATGTGGAGTCAACTATATAAACTGTAAGTTGTTTAAAGTAATGTTTATTACAATTGAGTAAGCTCAATGTGGGTAAACAGTGCCTAGTTTTACAAGTTTTAATGTGTTCAGGTTTACCATAATTTTTCTATCTAGAATACGACGTTATTAGTTCACTAATGAACTATTACCCAAAACTTAGTTACTTAGAATATTGTTTATACTTTTTAAAATTATTTTTATTTGTTCTTGCAGATGGTGCCATTTGCCCAGCGTTTTGAGGTGAATGGAATCACCTCACATTCTGGGGACATGGATCCTATTTTAAAACATACCATTAAATATTGCTTAAAAAAGCTTAAAAATGTAAAGTAGTTTTAAAGATACTGTTTATTCAAAATAGTACAAAAACATAAAAAGCATTGTATCAGGAATAAGGAGTTATTTTGGTAACTTGACCAGAATAATATGCCCTGTCATAGGAGATAATGACAAAGACTCCTTCTATAACAGTGATAGTTGCATTCTTTGCTATTTCTTCGTCAGTAGATGATGAATGTGATTGAATTTACATACTACCATCAGAAGTATCACTGGAAGAAATGGAAGGCAACAGTTTAGTCATCTTTTGTTTCTTACGTTTTTGCGTTAGGCGAGGTGTAGATGGCGTGAAAGTGGAGGCCTCTGCTGTTGAAACTGTTTTTTTTTGACACGCTACTTTGCTAATCTCTGTTCCAAGTTTTACTTCTTGTCTTCTTCTTCTGCTTGTAGTTTCTTTAAGAATTCTTGTGTCGTAATAATTACTGCACTAGGACAAACCTTTTACGTGACTTATTTTCAATTTGTGGTGTTTTCCTCTGATTAAGGAATTGCAATATAATGATTTTAAAGGAATTACTATCTGGTGGATTCTGTCCTGCCACTGCTGTACATTCTGGTACATTTTCTTCTTCTGCGTAGTCCGTTACCACATGTTCTCGCTGGAAATTGCCTGCTGCGGAACTTACTAGTTCCTCAATCCCCGCTTAAATATTTTCTATTTCTCTATTCTCTTCTATATTTTCTTCATCATGTGTGATATCTGCTATGTTGTGAGATGGAAGCTCGGCTTCTTACTCCTTTTTCTCTATTGACATCTTGATCAAAAATTCCAGTTTTCTTGAAACCATTAATAACGATATGTTTAGGTGTTTCGATTAATACTGCATTTAACATTCCAACAAATAGCTGCTTAGGAATGTGTTTTCTCCGATTAGCCCGTTGACACTTAATTAGCTTATCATCCCATCTATCTTTCAACGATTTACAGCTACATCAAAAGGTTGGAAGATATCAGTAGTGTGTGGAGGCAGTTTAAGAATAGAGACATCATTTTGACGGGCTTCTGCAATAATTTCTGTATTAATGTGACTAGAGCGTCCATCATAACTCAACAAAGGGACTTTATCAGCAGAAAAGTGAAGAAAATGTTGTAAAAATAATTGTATTCATCCACCTTTCGTACTCGCGGCATACGCAGTTTGGTCGGATGGTTCTGTGCTTACACGTGACTCGAGAGCATTTTTACCCTTATATATGCATAGTGGAGGAAGTAATCCCCCGGAAGCTGACGAACAAATTAAAATTGATGTGTTTTCTCCTCCAGTTGCTGCTGTCATTCTTATTGTTCTATTGCCAACAGACCCTACAACTTTTGTTGTTTTCGGATCACTGCAAAATGATGTTTCATCACAATTAAAAACGTGGACATTATCCGTTAAATTTGATTGCTTTCCTGTAGTGGTCAATAACTGAAGGAATTCATAAACAGTAAAGGAGTTTCACAATTTTATTTAGTCAGGCTCAACCTGCTAGGGTTTTGTAATAGAAAAATTGTTCCCAGAACCCATTCTTCACCAGACTTATCATTAATTTTGAAATTGGTTTATATATTGTTCTTTTGAATAAATATATAGGCTATTTCTAAAATTTATTTTCTGGTTAGAGAAAACCCCGATTTCTTTATTGTGTTTAAACACTTAAAAAGCTCTATCTACCCCATGTTCAGAAGGGAGCTGACGCTTTTCTCCATCACCACGCCTATTTTGCTGCGCTAGTGTGTCTTATTTGGTGAATAAGGTATACTAAAAAACTTAACAGTCCCGCGAGGAATTTTTCGTCCATCTTTTACATCGGAAACGGCAGTTTGCATTTGATAATTAGTACCAGACTTTCCTCATTCAGTTTTTCTAACATAAACTCTTCCCACCGTAATTTTTGTTGAAACAAAAACGTATTATAGGATGAGGTAAATGGGATCTGGCCGTTTCCATTTACCCCACAGTAATGTTCCCAATTACCCCAAATGACAAAGCAACCTGGCGTAATGGCACCCCAGAAACAAACTTAACCTACAATAAAAGACTTCAAACTTACCGAATAAGCACAATTCGATTCTTCAATTATGTGTAAGTAACTACACTGAGTTCTTCCACATTTATTGTTGAACCCGCCGATTTCAACGTGTTGTAAACATGCGGCCATATTGGACTCACAGATCAAAAGAGACAAGTGGTGTCGGTTGGTATGTGTTGATGCCACATTATTTAAAAACTGCGGGTATTATAAGGTCATCTTGACACATCATGTATGTGCAGTATTTTGATAACGTATGTAACGTATTTTCAGTGCAGCTGAAGTGAGTTTCCATGAAAAGTTTTTTTTTTGTGTATGCATAATGTAAGTTGGTGTAAATGATACGCCACTGGATTTTTAATGAAGCCTTAGTTATCGTATGAAGGAATATTTAAATGTTGTAGAAATATTTTCCTGTTGAAAGCGTTAAATTTGGTTGAGAAATAATGTTTTGAGTAAATTTTTATTGATACGGTACTGGTAAAAGTACTGATCTTTTTGCTACTCTGTATGAAGGAATTTGAACTAAAGAAATGGTTGCGGACGTACGAATGAATGAGTTTGTGGTATATTGAAATTGTATTAACGTGCAATAAGGAATATGGATGCAGGTTCTTGATTGTGGAAATTTTTGGTAATGTTGTGCGATATTGGTAAATTGAATGCGTATGTGTACGTAGAGGGACATTAGAATTGGATGATTTCGAGAAAATGATGCGGAGATAAAATTCTCACACATGTCAAATATGTATGAAAAGACAAAGAACGGCCTGGTGAATATACTGAATGAATGTGGTGATGATAGATGATTTACTCGAGGAGATTTTATAAATTTTCACGTAAAATAAAGATGGCGGTGGGTGTTGTGCAGGGTTGGGTCCATGTTCCATATTGTGACGCGATGTAGAGACACAGTGAATACACGATTATGATAGGTAGATTTCTAGTTTAGCGAGAAATGCATTTGGAAAGGAGGGCTAAAGGCATATAAGGGAGTGCCCGTCTTGAGATAAGGGAGAAGCTTTAGCGTTAACGAGAGTAGACGTCGCACGCGCTGAGTTATGACTAATGCTTAGAATGTTTTAGTGCGGGAGTTTTGTTTATGAAAATCGTAATGTGTGCAGCGTATAAGCAGAACGACTGCAATAGTCCTTAGTGGGATTGATAATAAGTAGGTATTCATAAATAAACCAAGTAGTAAATTGAGGGTTGAAGGAAAAAGTGCTTATGCAGATCTGAAAATTAAACAAGTATTTTGTTAAAAGTGCATGACACAAAATTTTTATAAGCTTAAGGTAACCACTTAAGTTAACGGATCGAAAATTGTACAGTGTTTAAATTATTTCGTTGTTTATTTGTGATATTGACTTAGCTGGTTGCATATTTTTAATAATTGAAAGTAAGCGTTACCTTATTTTATTTTGGAGATTAAGGATCGATCTGACATCTTGTATTAGCCAGATCGTTTACAAAATTTCAGTAAAAAAGTGATAAAGCATAAATATATTTATGAATGTCTAACTAGGATCACTAAAGTTGGTATTTTGATAAAATATAAAGAGGTCATTGATGAAGAAAGCACTAATCATTGTAACGTTGAGTTATTTAGCAATTAACGAGTAGTTTTCATTGAGATAACAAATATCATTAAATTGTTTCGTTTATTGATTTTGTATTAGAGGTTTTTCTAAATTGGTCATTGACTATTTAATTTTAAAGTTCATTAACCGTTGAAGATTTAAATTGGTAGATATACGAGGGACATTTTAAAAACTATATAAGATAACGTTTTATTTATACAGGGTGTGTTCAATAAGCTATAACGACCCGTGTATAACTAAATTTTCTGAAGTTTTGAGTTGATTTGTTTGGAAGTGTGTTTGACTTTGAGAAGTTAGTGTATGAGTTTACTAAGTAGTCTTCATTCCTGTTTTCCACAATCAAGGAGGATTAATTTACCATCTCGCCTAAGACGATTTATTTTAGCAAAATTTAAGATTGTGGTGGCGCCAAGATACATCTTTCCTGGACTGAGCGGTGTAAGTTGTGAATGTATGGTAACTGTAAGGTGTTTGAGCTTGTTATTCAATCATTTTACTCCCTATCTCGCCCCCGCCCATTTCCACTGCAGCTGGATTAGCACCCCGCTTACTAATGTAAGCATCTGCGTTGCCTACTGCAGATTGGACGTGTAACAGTATTAGATCATAGGTGGTGCAGGTATTAAAAGAATTTGGAGTGTCTCCACTCCACATTCCCGTATAAATACATATATACAACACCGATGCCAAGTTATCTGCATAATGCTTTCTCATATATGTAAACAAATTTTGACAAAAAATTTTTTTGACAAACGATTTATACTTAGAGATCTTAAAATCCTCCAATACCCGACTTGAAAAAAACGGTGCGCCACTGTTTTTTTTTAATCCTTTAAATTTGACAAATGATTTATACTTAGTGATCTTAAAAACCCCCAACATCCGACTTTAAAAAAATCGGTTTATAAATTAGAAAACGGTGCGTCACTGGGTTTTTTTTATTTTCAGATTACATAAAAAAGTATTTGTTTTTTTTAATATTGTAACTTTTTAAAATTTGAGGCAATAAATTTTTTATGAAACTGCCCTCCCACTGGTTGGATTTTAATGGTTCAAAAGACATCGCGTGCGCGCGCGTACACATACACACACACACACACACACACACACACACACACACACACACACACACACACACACACCACACACACACACACACACACACACGAAAAGCTTTTTTTTTCATTTGTTTTTCGTGTTATTTAGGCCATAAAATATCGAGAAAAGAAAAAACAATACAGTACAAACATTGCAAAATTGAACCTAAATTTTTTTGAGTTCACGTTTTATGTCTCTCAACACTTTTATTTTAGTCTAAAACAAAAATTGCAATAAGTTTCTTAAGGGTTTTCACTTTTTTAGGTAATAGTAATGCCTTGTATTTAAAACAAACAGTCAAAATACATTTGTAAGTAATTTCTAATGTTTAACGCTTGTACAGCGCTTTGAATAAGCATATACAAGGTGACCAAACGAAGAGGGAGTGGAACATTGTACAAAGACGAAATAAGTTAGAGAATTGATTTTTGGACCAGGGGTAGATATCAATAGGCACTACATTTTAAAAATATTTTTGATCGTACAGGGTGTTTCATGTTATTGGAGCAAACTAAACTTATACTTTTTTTAATGGAAGATCCTATATATTATTACATTTTTGGAAATCCCATAAAATACGCTTTCATTTAATACCAAATTGTATGGGTCTATCTCCTTTGGTTTAAGAGATATTCAATTGTTTTTCAAAAAAACATCTCATTTGCGGGCGCCGCCACTGATTTGTTAGGCTACTTTTGTTTATTTTAAAATGGCAGAAAATTATTTGTGGTCTTGTAGTACTTTCTTAATATTCAGATTTTTTGTAATAATAGGGGTGTGTCACTGTTTGTAAATACAACTTTTTTAACTTTTTTAAATGGCACCCCCCCCCCCTCCGTCCCTTATGCTATTCATGCCATTCGATGCCTCGTTTGATATTCTTTCCTTTTCATCAAGTATGCCTTACACCTAAAATTAATAAACTTCAAAATATTTTCAGTATATTTGAAAAATTGCGATTGTAATACAAAAAGACTGAAAATACAGGTATTAATTTGGCGAAGGGATTGTAGTTTCTTACTAAAAAAAATGTTTAAGTAAAAACATGAGTTAATATAACAATTACAAATTGGTTTAATGAATTATTTTAAATTTAACAGACTTTTTTAAACAAAATGAGTGCATAAAACACTCCTGCTTCTAGGCAAATCAGTCCTTAGTCAAATATCTGAAGTACTCAATTCGATTATGTTCAAATCACCTTTTCCATTTTCTACGTCTTTTTGTAAATTTAAACTGGTTACAGATCAAATAACAAAGATTATTTGGAACTAATGTTTAAACTCGCAATTAGAAAACAAGAGTGCCATGACAAAATTGCGTTAAAAAAGAAAAATTGTGTGTAACAATTGGTTCTATTCAGTTTAAACCTAATTTGAGTTTTAATTTATTCAAAGTGTTTAAAATGACTAAATATTCGGGAAATGGTTTTAATGATTTTTATTCTTAAAGAATGTCAACAAAATTGCTTACTGGCAAGTAGAATGTATGCATTTATGCATTTATGTATTTATGCATTTATGCATTTATGCATTTATGCATTTATGCATTTATGCATTTATGCATTTATGCATTTATGCATTTATGCATTTATGCATTTATGCATTTATGCATTTATGCATTTATGCATTTATGCATTTATGCATTTATGCATTTATGCATTTATGCATTTATCCATTTATCCATTTATGCATTTATGCATTTATGCATTTATGCATTTATGCATTTATGCATTTATGCATTTATGCATTTATGCATTTATGCATTTATTCATTTATGCATTTATGCATTTATGCATTTATGCATTTATGCATTTATGCATTTATGCATTTATGCATTTATGCATTTATGCATTTATGCATTTATGCATTTATGCATTTGTGATGAATATACCATGGATATCATATATAACTTGATCGATACCTATATGGTCAAGATTTTGAACAAAGAATTAATTTTTACACTGCTTTTTGGAAAAAATTGCAGAAGTTCCTAATTTTCTCAATTCTATACTATTTAGTGACGAAACTACCTTCAAAAGTAATGGTTTATTGAATAGACAGAACATGCACTATTATAGCACTGAAATCCTCATTGGACCAGGCATGTTGACTAACAAAATTGGTGGTGACTAATTGTGTGGTTGGTGGGGGAATTATTGGGTCCCGTGGTATATTTAAATTTTTTAAGAGCTGTGCTACCTAACCTTCTTCAAAATATTAATGAAGCAGTTTATGGAAAGATGTGGTTCCAACATGATGGTGCACCCGCCCACTACCATCGAGATGTACGAATAGAAATGCTTTTCAAAATATCACATGGACGAGATTACAGTTAGTAAAAAATAATTTTGCGCGACGTGTTAATAGATGTATTGAAGTTGAAGGAAGAACATTCGAGCATTTAATGAGAAATTGATTTTTGATTTTTTTTTCTTTTTAATTTTATTGTTCTTGGTTTGTTGTAATTTGTGTTTGTTAATTTTATGGCATATAAAAATAATACATATTTACAGTTATTTTCACCAGTCTAATTTACTGGAAATAATGCATAGTTAATTTACAATATTAATACAAATGTGGTAATGCCAATAGATAAAACAATAATTTAAAAATACTTTCGAAGTTTCGAATTTTTACAATAGAATTGAGGAGTATTTCAAAACTTTGTAAGGGATAGATATTTAAGAACGCCAAAGTTTCTTTTATAAATTAATACAACTTGATTACAACAGTCTTTAGCATGAAACTACAATTCCATGACCATATTTATATCTTTACATTTACAAAAAGACGTCAAAAACTAAATCGTTGATCTGAACATAATCAAATTGAGAACTTCAGAAATTTTACTAAGGACTGATTTAAATTTGTTTAGAAGCAAAAGGGTTTCATGCATTAATTTTGTTCAAAAAAGTCTGTTAAATTTAAAATTAGTCATTAAATCAATTGGTAATTGTTATATTAACTCTTGTTTTTACTTGAAAATTTTTATTAGTAAGAAACTAAAATCCATGGCCAACTTGATACCTCTATTTTCAGTCTTTTTGTATTACAACCACAATTTCACAAATAAACTGAAAATATTTTGAAAATTATTAATGGTAGGCATAAGACATGCTTGATGAAAAAGAAAGAAAATCAAATAAAACATCGAATGACACGAACATCATGGGGGGTGCATTTAAAAAAATTAAAAAGAGTTGTTTTTACAAACAGTGACACGCCCTGTAAATTATTTAAAAAAAATCTGAAAATTGAGATATTTCAAAATACTATAGGACCACCAAAATTTTTTTGTGATTTTAAAATAAACAAAAGTCGCCTAACAAATCAGTGGCGGCGACCGCAAGTGAGATAATTTTTTCGAAAGACAATTGAATATCTCTAAAACCAAAGGAGATAGAGCTATGCAATTTGGTATTATATGAAAGCGTATTTTATGGGATTTCCAAAAATGTAATAATATACAGGGTGTTTTATTAAAAAAATATAAGTTTAGTTTGCTCCAACAACAGGAAACGCCCATATTTTTAAAATGTAGTACCTATTCATATCTACCCGTGGCCCAAAAACCATTTCTCTAACTTATTTCGTCTAGTAAAACTTTCCACCCCGTCCGCGTTTGGCCACCCTGTATACACGTTTTCAAAATATATATTGATTCGCAGCATCCCTGTTGAAAATCTTGGTTAAAAGTCTTAATTTATATACAACCATTTTTTTTATTTAAATACCATGTCTAGTGCCTTGACAAGCTTGAAATTTCATATCTAATAGTTTTGTAATATCTTGCTTGCGTATATGTCCAAAAACTTGATACGAATCTACGATTTTGCCATTGCAGTCGTATCACTCAAACGGTCTGACCGCTATCGTGTTTACGTATAGACGCACACAGGCAGCATGCCAAAAATGGACAAAATGGATTCAGAAACCCTCAAAACGTGAAGATCCGTCAAATCTCGAGATCGAATTTTCTCATGATCGCAATACCTTCCCTTTACTATACTTCGTATAGTATACGGGAATGTAAAAACGGAAGAGAAGGTTCCATTTATCCACATTGATCTTAACAAAATTATTTACTTACAGATTACGCAAACTATGCCTACCTACCATTTAAAAACAAAGACTGCAGAAATCGTAAAATATTGTAGGTTAACATCGGGAGTAAGTGAAATTTCTCTCACATAGAAGATTGTGGTTGTATTTATTACCACCAAAACCCTCTCAATTTTAAAAAAAGTTATGAGAGCTTTAATTTGCCACCCTTCATTATAATTTTCAGTATGTTGTCTTTATTTACTCGCTGAGAGCAGTATACATAATATAACGGCGCTCTCTCCTTCGCTTTAAATTTAGACCCAATTTCGAATAGAAAACTTTACGTAGTTAGTTTAACTAAATTGCCTAAATTTTAAGCAAGGGAATAGCGCCTTTAAATTAAATGAGCCGTGATTGTTTAAGTTAAAGCCGTTATTAAAAGTGTAAGCATGCCACTGCTAAAGTAAGCATGAGAAGTATAATCGGATCTCTCATATAATAATATATTTCCAATACTAATCAACAACCAATCCATTGCAATTAGTGCATTTCTTCACGCAATTGTATAATATTTAACCTTATGCATAAAAATTTGTGCTAAACAAATGTTTGCAATGTCTGGTAAATACGCAACTACGTATCTCATTCAAAATAAACATTTATTTTCAATTACTCATAAGCTCGAGGAAAAAAAGAAAAGCTTTTCATAAAAAGCTTGTAAACGGAAATACGGTGTGAATCGGATCTAATTGAGGCTTCCTTAATTTGACGTCGGTCGCTTTTTGTGTGCATTCTTTTCACTTACAAAAAATAAAGCAAGACCCCTTTTGACGCAATATTTATTTTATTAGGTTCTTAGTTGTTTTCCTTTCTTGATTTTACATTTTCCGCAAGAAAATCAACTCAATAAAGGTTAATAATGATATTGAGTATGTTCTCTGGAATATTTTTCAAGTCGCGACGTCTAAAAATCAATAAGGATCTTATAGGTATCTACGTACACATGTTTTTCGAGAGAGTTATTGTAGAGGGGGTGATTGTGGAAAATTACGGATTTTCCAAGCATCTCGCGAGATTATAATCTCGTTAAGTACTCATTAGATTATAAAGGAAACTATGGAATACTCCTTATAAATTAAAATGAAAGGGATAAAATAAGAGGTGGACTTTCATTTAGCAGAAGTCGTTTATTTTCGTTTGGATCAGTAAACAATTCGGGTAAAAGCTGGCTTAAAAGCAAAATTATTTCCAGGTTATTTCATATGTCAATATGAATACACTAAAACTGTTAGAAAAAAAATGGAAGTCAGCCGAAAATCTGATTTGGCAGAAGTTCTTAAATGATACGGAACGGAAATGAATGAATTTGTGGAAAATCGAACGTGCTTTTATTCGAACGAAAAGAAAAAGCTCTTATTAAAAAAATAATGATTGTACACTCGATCTCTCTTTAAATCTAAATATAGAGCATAAATTTAATAAAATTGCAGGCGGCGTGATCTCTGTAACCCAAAATTCCCAATACATTTATCATAAAACTCCGTTTTCCGACTATTTTTAATGTTGATATGTAGATGTGTTACTTTTCAAGCGAGAATTGGTTCATAAAAATTATACAACCGTCACTTTTATCTTCACTTAAGCGTTGTAAACCTCTAAACATACAACTTCAATATAAAGAAACCACTGAAGTGCTACAGATTTTGAGAATTTTTTTTTTTATTTTTGAACAGAAGGATTGCTTTTTTTATAAATGTATTGAGTTATGGGAATATGGCAATATTGCGTTTTTTTTGCTCTTATTGCTGTATAGGGACGACGTAAAAATTTTCCTACAGCAGAGGCTTGTCGTAAGACGCGACTAATGGAAGGGCGTAGGTTTATGATAGGAAACACGTTCCGTATAATTACGTTTAGTTGTTTATTGAAGTTTATTATAGTATTTATTTATAGTTAGGTAGTTTTTCATTTAGCCATTTATAGTTATTTTGTGGTTTAAGGATAGTTAAGCTAGGTTATGCATGTTGACGATGAAGAGAAGACGAAAGTACTGCGAGTACTTGTGGGGGTGTTTGTGTAGAGTGCAGAGTGAACGTTCCCACATATTGCTGATAAGATACCAATTAAAGTCAATACTTAAATTTCAGATAAAAAAGTATAATGCAGATTCAATTTGAAAACGTAATGCATATTCAAATATACATTTTTTAGAATAAAAAATTAAAAACAAATTCACGGTACGCCACTGAGAGGGGTTGAAAATATATTCAATTTACAATTCAAAAATGAAAGGAATAAATATATAAACTTCCACTGATAACATCTTGAACAGAAGTAGTTTCAAAAGGTACCGATTTTAGCACCACCTGTCAATGAAAATAAGGATGAATGTGCGCAAGATTGTACTTAGTGAAAGTAGCATTTGAATGTCTCAGAAAGTAATGCGATTTGATGTTTGAAAATTTGCACAATGAGGTTTTCGGATACGCTCTCTTCAGATGAAATAACGGCGACCTTGTGCGACTTCCGGTTATGCTGGAAGTAAATGTTAACTTTCTTATTTTAAATAGAACAGTCTGTAAATTATTAATTTTCTAGACATATTTTGTGTTTAATGTCCTATACCTAACTCACCGTTTTTGACATATTTAAATGTTTGTGTTAAAAATGACGTTTGCAGGCTCTTAAATAATTATCGATTTTTCCTATAAGGAAGCCTTTATTGTTTAATTAGGGTCGGATTCCTTGTTGAAAAGGACATGCTTTAACAAATATTTTATAATATATTGATAACTATTGATACAGGGTGGTAAAAAAATCAGACAGAAAATAAAATCGAAAAAACTAGCAAAAGTCAATTTTTTCAAATGAAAACCCCCTATTTTTATATTTTTATCTTATTTAGCATTAAAAATAAGGGTATTTGTGTAAGGTTGTCTTCCGAAAATTTGTAGTTTCCAAAATATTCCCAATTTAATACTTTCATTTGGTGGTTTTGCTAGGGATTTTGAGTTCAGTTATTCTTAGTTAGTTATGACGGTGTTATTTGGAAACAATCGACTGCTAAGGAATTGTATGGTAGCCGTCAGTTACCATTTGAAAATTATTAATGATCAAGGTTTTGATTAGTTTATGCACGAATAAAACTGTTCAAAAATGGAAAATAATACGTATTCAAATTCCGCCATATTAACTTTATTCTTTATTCATGGTGAGTGATTACAAGTCGAACATGCAGAGTTTTCAATGAAAGATTTACGCATTTGACACCAATGAACAGAAGAAAATTTAGAAACATTATGAATAATCATCTCAATTATGGAACAATTAATCCAGAAAGAGTTTTACCCAGGCCAATAACGTCAAGCGACATAACATTATCAATGTGTTGGCATATGTTCATGTTCAGCCCGAAGACTCTGTTCGTGCACCAGAATACGATTTAGGTGTTTCACAGCCATATATTCAAAGAATTTTTGGCAAAACATGGCATGCACCCGTATAAATTCTACCTCCTTCAAGCTCTTCATCCAGAGGACGCACCAATCAAAATTCACAAGAGAAGGAATTTTTAATAGACACAATTCTCATTTCTGGGCCACAGAAAATGCTCACGTCATTGGGGAGAAAAATTTTCAAAAAAAAATTTAGCGTAAATGTATTAGATATACTTATGTATGACCAAGTACACTATCATATTTATGAAGTAACGTTGAATACCGAAAGATACTTGGCCATTTTACAAACAGTTACAGACTTTGTTGATAATCAGCCTTTGGATAAAATGAGAGATTGTTGGTATCAACTAGACGGCGCCCCGCCATATTGTGAAAATATGATAGACCATAATTTACATGATATGTTTGAAGATAGGTGGATTGGTTAGACGATCAGGACCGTGGAATTGGCCACCAAGGTCGCCAGACCTGATGCACTTAGATTTTTATCTTTGGATAACCGTAAAGAAAAGTATATACTCTACACCCATCGATTCAATGGAAGAACTAGTAGCTCGAATAAGAACAACTGTCGACCAACTAGAACCAGCTGAAATAGCAAGCGCTTCTACATAAGCTGCTATGAGTAGTATTCAAAAGTGTTTACGAGTCAATGGAGGTCATATTGAACGGTTAGATTAAGATTATTTTCTGTAACTAGTTTAATTATTGCTCGCGTTTATTATCTTATAAAAGTAAATTAACACATAGATTATGTTATATTCGCTTAACGTTATTGGCCTGGCACCATGAATAAAGAATAAATTTAATATGTCTGCATTTGAATACGTATTATTTTCCATTTTTGAACAGTTTTATTCGCGCATAAACTAATCAAAACGTTGTTCATTAATAATGTTAAAATGGTAACTGACAGCTACATACATCTATTTAGCGTCTGATAAGAATAACTGAACTTAAAATCCATAGCAAAATCCCTCAATAAAAATATTAAATTGGCAATATTTCGAAAACTACAAATGTTCGTAATAGACAGCCTTACCCTTATTTTTAAAGCTAAATAAGATAAAATTATAAAAATAGGGGGTTTTCATTTGAAAAAATTGACATTTGCTAGGTTCTTCGATTTTATTTTCGGTCTGATTTCTTGACCATCCTGTATCAATAGTTATCAAAATATTATAAAACATTTATTTAAGCATATCCTCTTCAACAAAGAATCCAACCCCAATTAAATAGTAAAGGCTTCCTTATAGGAAAAATCGATAATTATTTTAGAGCCTGCAAACGTCATTTTTGACATAAAATTTAAATACGTCAAAAACGGTAAGAGTTAGGTATAGGGCATTAAACACAAGATATGTCTAGAATTTTGAGTAGAATCCAAAAATGTAATAATATACAGGGTGTTCTATTTAAAATAAGAAACTTAGCATTTACTTCCGATATACCCGGAAGTCACACAAGATCGCCGTTATTTCACCTGAAGAGACCGTATTCAAACATCACATCGCATTACTTCCTGAGATATTCTAATGGCCGGTTACCGTGAGACACCGGTATATATATATATATATATATATATATATATATATATATATATATATATATATATATATATAATATAACACACACACACACACACACACACCAGTGGCCAAGATGAGGATGCCCACTATGATCTTGGAAACGGGAAGAGATGGAAGGTCGGTTAAATGGAACAAACGTTACGCATTTGAAAGGATGTATTTATGGTCTTTGTAGAACTCGAATATCTCTTTTAGTTTGTGAGATATTTGAAAAAAATTTAGTTTTCTGATTTTCGTTTTTATTTTTTTCTGACGTTATTTGAAGAGCTATCAAGAAAAGAAGAGAACATTTTCATTGCCACTTTTCTAGCTCTACTTAATCCTTTTATTCAATTTTTGATACAACGTTTCGTTTGTTAGCAACCATCATCAACTTTATTTTTTAAATACACGAAAAAATTATTTTTGCCATATTTAAATTCTCTCCTTGATTCTGAATTCAACGATATATCACACTTTATATTTTTGATACGTTTCGGATAAGAAAATTCATATTCAATGTAAAACATCGAAAACGTACAGTTAAAACTAATACTAGAAACATTAGAAAACCATAAAATTATTATAAAATTATGTTTTGTAATTTTAAATAATAGAAAAATAAAAAACAAATTTATTTAGAGGTTAATAAACTCACAAAAGATGTTCAAAAAGATTCCTGTTGTTCTCGAAACATAAATAGCATCTTCTAACTGTAGCATCTAAAACATTCTTCAGAATTTGAGGAGTAATACTAGCAAACGTTTCGAGAACTAATCTTTGTAAAATTTCTTCGTTTTCAATATCGTTTCCATAAGTGTAATTTTTAATGTATCCCCAAAGAAAAAAATCCAAAGGTGTTATATCTGGAGAACGGGCTGGCCACAGTACATTTGCATGAGTGCCAATACATCGTTCTGGAAACCTAACTGACAGGTATTCTCTGACAACTCTGGAATTATGTGCTGGTGCACCGTACTGCATAAACCTACAACCTTCAACTTCTTGAAAAGGCAAATCATTCAAAGCTATCTCTAATTCATTTTGGACTAAAATTTGGTAACGTTCAGAATTTAAGGACTGATGGTAAATGAAAGGACCTATAATTCGAGTACCGAATATAGCAGCCCACATATTAAATACGATACGGTGTTGGTGTTTGGCCGTTTTGTACAGACGTGGATTTACTCTTGTCCAATAATGAGCATTTCTACGATTAAAAATTCCATTATTATTAACCATACTTTCATCGGACCATATTATTTTATTCGGAAAATATGCATTGTCTTGAAATTGACGTGTATACCATTCGCAAAATATTCTACGTCTTTCTGGGTCACCTCGTCGAAGTCCTTGGCAAGTTCTAAATTTATATGGATGTACTTTCTCCTTCTTTAGAACATAATGAACTGTGGAATGGGCTATGCCAGTTGCCTCTTCAATTTTCCTAGTAGAAACCTCTGTATTTTCCGTTACAGCTAATAAAACAGTATTGGCTTTTTCTTCATTGCAAGGTTTTTTGCGAGATTTTACAGGTTTTTTGAACGCACCATATTCTTTTAGATTAACTGCTAATGTGCGAAAAGTTCTTTTGTGAGGTTGATGCCTTTCTGGATATTTGTTTAAATACATTATTTCGGCTTCAGAACAATTACGTTGACACAAAATGAAACACGTCAGTATATCGAATTATTCATTATTTGAAAAATGTACTCCTACCATATTGTTTTTAGATAAATACAAAATGTAATTAACTCAAAGACCACCAAACACACGTAATACGGACAACAATCAATTAGGACAGGTAGGTAAACAAAATTCAAAGCCAACGTATTTCTATCAAATGCATCAGTACGACGTATGGTGTATTTTAACTGTATAATTAATAGTATTTTCACTAAATACATACTTGTGAATTACTTTATTCGCAACAGGCATTAGAAAATGAGAAAATATTATTTTATAATAATTTTACAGTTTTCTAATGTTTCTAGTATTAGTTTTAACTGTACGTTTTCGATTATTTACATTGGATATGAATTTTCTCATCCGAAACGTATCAAAAATGTAAAGTGTGATATATCGTTGAATTTAGAATCAAGGAGAGAATTTAAATATGGCAAAAATAATTTTTTCGTGTATTTAAAAAAATAAAGTTGGTGATGGTTGCTAACAAACGAAACGTTGTATCAAAAATTGAATAACAGCATTAAGTAGAGCTAGAAAATTGGCAATGAAAGTGTGCTCGTCTTTTCTTGATAGCTCTTCAAATAAGGTCAAAAAAAAAATAAAAACTAAAATCAGAAAATTCAATTTTTTTCAAATATCTCAAAAACTAAAAGAAATATTCGAGTTCTACAAAGACCATAAATACATCCTCTCAAATGCGTAACTTTTGTTCCATTTAACCGACATATATATATATATATATATATATATATATATATATATATATATATATATATATATATATATATATATATATAGTAAAATAATCTAAATAGTTACGAGAATAGCCCGTAGGTTGAGACTTTTGTGACAAAGTGAAAAGATCGGGAATAACGTGTACATTACAGTTAACCATTACAAAAAACGTGATTTGTTAGGCAATCAAAGAAGAAGTATGTGCATCAAATGGCCTACCGAAAGAATGCTATAAATTTTATAAGGAACAGAACATAAGTGGATATACTTCGTCTTCTAGTATAATAAGTAAATTCTTAAGTATAATTTCTTTAATGTTGAAATTAACTACTCAAGTCCTTATACTAAAGTATTTACTTAAATTTTAGTTTGTTTATTAATGTGTGGTCGCATTGTATACATAAAAGGAATTAGGACTCGGGTAAATTTTAATGTGAACTATGTATAGAAATAAGATTTTTTTTTGCGTAAATGTCAGTTTAATACATATAGAGTAATGTTAAACTTATACAAGTTTACAATCAAAGTGCTGAATGCAATTATCAATTAAAGTCAAATAATAGTGAGATTACTCATTAATAGTATTTTTTTTTGCTTTTTCATGTTTACAATGACAGATGTTTCAAAACATTATTGAAAATCATACTAAGTGGATTAATACTAACAGGAAAATGCTCTTATGTATTATACAGGGTCAGAGTTCAAGTGAATATAAATATTAAAACACGATTGCATTAAAATTTGTTACCTGCATAATAGGATTTCTATTGGCTGAATTAACCATTATGTTGTCCACTTTAAGGGTCAAGAAAATAGGACAGGAAAGATAGTTTTTTACCTATATTAGCGAACTCAACTGTTTGTATAAATTCGCACGTATACCAATACTTACGAGTAAAAATAGATATTGAGCAATTTTCCAATAAAGAGTTGTAATTGTTTAATCACAATTACTAGCAATAACAAATTAATAAATAAATTACACTTGCAACCAATCAATAGAGGCTAGCCAGGATAACCATTATTTAAATAAAATTTATTTAACAAAGAATTTAAGAAGTTTTGTGCATTGCACAAGAGAATTGACAAAGGATACATCACACATTTGGCCCTGCATTGTAGGGCCATATTTTATTTCATAATTAACATTTTTCAACAAATACACAAACGTACACTTACAGCCCCCTAAACACCTTCGAAACAAGCCAAAGACATATCAAAGAAGCTAAAGCATAGCTCATGCAGACAAGTAAACACCAAAACATGTATCTTTTTTTTAATAATTGTGATCCCGAACCGGCTAAATTTAGCCTAACGTGCTAAATCACTAAGGAACACCTAAGAGGATGGATAGGGGATATTGAATTGCCAAAAGATGCCTATTAACGGCTACCTTATATCATACGTTAGAGAAAAACAGGAATTAGGAACCAGAGATTAGAAACCGTTTAAAAATTTGTGGATGCGCCCATTTAGTACGACAGGTGAAGATTTGTACTAACAAACGTGGCCCGACATGGTACCCAAGAGAGTAATTCAACAACAAAATTGTTTTATCGAGAGCACAAAGAAAGAATTAAAATGATTCTTCCATGCTCATGGTACTGTATGCTAGAAATTAGATCGGGGTCATTTATAATCCAAATCGCTCTTTTTTGAATACGATCTACGATATCGGGAGCGTATTAGGGAGCACTAACTCAGAAGTGAGATTCATTTTCTAAATGAGGTAATATTTACGCCTTGTATAGCAGAAAGAGTTGTTGGGAGATAAAGTACTGCTTAGGCCTGTAAAAAAGCCTATTTTACGAGCAGCTAGTTTAGTAGCTTCCAGAATATGGTCAACCTATGTATGATATTGTCATTCCTAGCATAGTAATAGAGTGTGAAAAAATAAGAACTAATCCCTCTGATACGCCCGAGTTAATGACAACTTCTAAAAAGAAGAAATCAACTACGAGACGCATTCGTCTTTTATTAAGGATGTTGGGAACCCAATTGATAAGCCTATCAGTTAACCACAACGAGGTGAGTTTGTAAACACATATGCCAAACCGCTTCAAACGCTTGTGAGATGTTCTAACGTATTTTTACAAGCATGGGTCACATACAACGTATCAAGAAGAGTTGACTAAGGGAATATCTTTTCCAGAATTATTAGGACACTAGTTTGATACAAATAAACTCACAAAAAGACTGGGTTTGTCTACAGCATCAGCAACTACAGTCTGTCAAAGGATGTGCTGGGAGGAAATGAAGATGTACGAAAGCTTTCACTGATGACTTTAACTAAAGACCAAAATTTACGACTATCCAAAGGAGATGCATTTTTGAAATTCAAACAACTTTTAACTTTAGTGATAACACTTTTGCAAGTAATTCTAGCACCAACGTAGTCTGCATGACTCTCCACCGTTTTATTCCATTTCGATTTGGTACAAGATTTATTTTTCAAAGATATTTTATCAGTGCAAACCCTTTTGAACCAAGATTGGGAACGAGAATAACCTATACCATTTTATTTTTGGAAATGTATTAGTCCATGCCCATCAGGATGACTTCAAATACTAAATTAGCAATGTCCAAAGATGAGGACGATTTAAAACAATATTCACGGCATGGAAAATAAATCCGTGAATCATTCCATTTAGCTGACCTAAAACACCACAAGGTTCTATCAACAACAGAGGAATTAGGGAAAGTGGAAGTTACTTCTATTGGACGATGGTCAGACCAAGTGGGGAAAGAACTGAAGTTTTATAAACAAGTGGGTTTGATTTAAGAAAGAGGTCTAGAAGGTGAGGTGTATGGTTAGCGTTATCAGCTATTCTTATGGGTTCAGAAATCGTTTGTATAAGATCACACGAAATAGCCAATTAGAGTTATGAATATTGAAATCTCCTAGAATTGAGATATCACCAGCGGAAAATAAAACTAAGCTAATCGATTAAGTGTGGAAAGTTATTGTCATTTCGGGACCTATAAATGCAACAGTGGAATTTCATGAATTTAGGACCAGAGTGTTTCAACTAACTCACGCAAATTTTTTATTCTCCAAAGAAGATATCCTCTTCAAGCTATGTTGTCCTTGAGATAGTCACACACTCCTCCTTTGTATCGAAAGTTATAGTAAAAATCGTATTGGGGAAGTTGCAAGTCGGGTGGATCGGAGTTTTCAGAGGAGACTTGTGTTTCAGATAGAAACAAGAAGTCGCGTTGTAATTGTTCTAGATTAAATTAGACCTGATACGGCGGATGTTACAATAATGGATCAGAACGTGAGTATTTTCGATAATCAAGGTCGCTTGGGTCTTGCCCTCTAGGCCCATCCGAACAAAGGGGGATACCCCCAACACACACACACACACACGCGCGCGCGCATACACACGCCAGAAAAAAGAAACCGGCGATCAAGTGAACATGATAAGAACGAAAAGATACAAGAAACGAAAACCTGCATAAAACTATTAGGCTAAAAACACATAGTCCAGCAACCAGGTGCCAGCAAGTAAGTAAACAAGCAAACGAAGGAACATAAATCCGCAAACATACAAACATGTAAACAAAGTAACCAGCTATCCAGTAAGTGGCTCAAATAAGTAAACCCATGAACAAACTCTTGCAAACAAAGAAGCAAGTTACTCAACAAACTCCCAAACACTCTGAACATACGTGGAGCAATCAAACAAACTAGTAACTGAACCTGTAAATACACAAAGACGCAAACACGTAACCTCTAGAATGAATTAAACTGGCTAAAGACACCAAACAAGCAAGAAAGCCTACTAAAGGAGTAAACATCCAAACAAGTAACACCCCAGGCATACCAACAACCAAAAAAAAACTAAAAATCAAGCAAAGACAAAAATATAGGAATCTCGTGAACATAGTGACACACAAATAAGTAAAAATGCAAAAAGACAAGGCTCAAAACAAAGAAACTGGTTAACCGAGCGCCACAAAAACAAAGCGTGTCAAAGCAACTAAAACATTCAGAAAATATAGTATGAAAAAAAAACGTATACACAGACCAGTAAGCACCCGTAACAAAGAAACATGCAATCAAGTAAGTATCCAAGTACAAAAGCAGACACGTCAAAACGTACCGAAAAAATTAAAACATGCAGAAACTCGTACAATTGATTAATAGATATTATACAACATGTTTCTAATTTCACTTAAATGTTGTAAACCTCCAAACAAACAACTTCAAAACAAGGAAACTAGCGAAGCTGTTATCCAACAAACATACACCTGCAAGCTCCTGAACACACACGACACAAGCCAAAAAGTATACCAAAGAAACAAAAACATGCAAAAGCATACAAACAAGAAAGCAAGTTACTCATCGCCCAAACATACAATCACACTAATACATACTCAAAACAAAGTAATTAACCAACAAATACTATGAAATACACAAGCTAATCAAGAAACGATACCAATGAAACAAACACGCAGAGAAGCTAATAACCAATAAACAGATACGCAAGCAAGTAAACACACAAACAAAGAAACCGGCAATGAAGTGTGCGCCCAACCACAGAACACAAACATACAAACAAGTAAACGAATAATCAAGCAACCTCCAAAAGAGTAAAAAGTAAAACTATTAAGCAGCAAGCACGTACGCCACCAACCAGGTGCACGCAAACATGTAAGCACCCAAACGAGAAAACATAAATTCGGAAACATACAACAACGCAAACAAAGCAACCAGCTATCCATTAAGTGGCTCAATAGAAGTAAACCCGTAAACAACCAAACTCTTGTAAACAAAAAACAAGTTACTCAACAAACATAACAAACTCCCAAGCTCTCTAAACGTGCACAAAATAATCAATGAAACTAGCAAGTGAACCTGTAAATGTACAAAACCACAAACAAAATGAAGTACAAGCAACCCGTAGAACAAAATAAACTAGCTAAATACACCCTAACACTCCAAACCAGTAAGAAAGCATACCAAAGGGGTCAATATCCTAATGCGTATATCCCCAAGCATACAAACAAGCAAACAAAGACTAAAAATCAAATAAACATAAAAATATATGAAACCCGTAAGCATAGAAACATACAAATAAATAAAAATGCAAAAAGGCAACAATCAAAATAAAGAAGCTAGTCAGCAAAGCAACGGAAAAAAAACAAAACAACAAACAACGTAAAACATGCAGAAAATCTAGTAGCAAAAAAACGTATACACAGGCAAGTAAGAATCCGTAACAAACATATAAGTAAACAGCCACAAATACAACAAACACATAAACACGCAAACAAAGAAACCAGCAATCAAGTAAGCACCGAATTAAAAAAATCATGCAAACACACAAACATGTAAGCACAAAACAAACTGGCCAGCACACAAGCAGGAAAACATCAAAAAACTAAAACAAGCAGTAAATTCAGTAACCGATACGTATAAAGTAAACACCTAAACACGTAAACCCGCAGACATACAAAAAACACCGAAACAAAAACAAAAGTAAGCACCCAAGCACAAAAACTTATGAACCTCGTATAAATACAAATACAATAACAAGTAAACACACAGCACCCAAAACAAAGAAGCTGACCGGGAAACAGCGAAACAATCAAGAAAACATACTGAGAAACCAAATCATGCAGAAAAAATAATAACCAGCAAACACATACGCCAACAATAACCCAAACACGTAAACATCCTAACATGTGAAGTACGCAAACACACTAGCACAAAGGAAGCAAGCCAGCAAACATACACGCACACTCCGTCACGTGCGTTCGACACTTATAGGAGAAGATGTAATACAGTTACACCTGTAAACCTGTAAATATTCGAAATTTTTTACATGTACCCTCAATGATTTTATTCATTAATAAATCATTTTCTTTTACGAGTTAAGAAATAATCAATTTTAATCCCCACTGTTATAACTAAAGTTATTGAAGCATTTTTACGGCAGTATCTTATTGGTAATCCCAGTTGTCGATAGACCAATAAACGACGCTTACGTTACGCTAGTAGCGTAGCCTGCCTACTGAAGCAGGGAGGTAAGGCCGGTTCCACTATTTATCCCGTCGGGCAGACAGGAAGTAAGTCTAGTTTGCCGATATTCACACTAAGCTTCGCTTGAAGGAACGGAATGTTTGCCCTTATCTCACACCGAAGTACAGAGTAAAGGTGAGGGGTGTGATCGTGCACGAAAGTTGACCCAGCAAACTAACTCCCGTTATAAAATTACTTTATAGAAGTAAACGTTACTTCCATTTTCTTTATGTAACTTTCCTGACCCACATGCTTATTCCATAAGTAATACCGAGAGTATCCGTTTTCATAATTAATCCTAAATTAATTAAAGACCAGTATTATACATTCCCGCTTCTCCAGTAACAAATGAATAATATTTACTCAAAAAATAACTTTCATGGTTTAAACATTTCTTGAAGATTAAAACCCAGACCTATCTAAATTCTCTTGATCATCTCTTATGTTAAGATCCACCGATTTTCCCAATTAATCTTAATATATGTACTAAGGAAAAAACCTGTATATTTAGCACGCTAAGGCAAATAATTTTTCTGATAAAAATTAAAACCCGCTTAGTATAAAGGGCCTGACAACGTAATCAGTCTCCTGTTTTGTTTTAATTAAGAACCTTTGTTTAACACTTGGAGTGTTCCCGATTACCCAGAATCCTATAATTAAATATTTGATTCTGCCAGTAAGAGTATCAAAGAGCCTATCCTGTATATATTCCGGTGACCCAATATCTCGTCAAGTTTAGTACAGATTAGATTTGTTAAAGAAACTCCCCAAGTAATTTACGTTCCATAGGTAAATTCTTTCTCTTAATAAAATCCTATTGTCAGAGGCACTAAAATCTAATGACACCAAATAAATCGCTCCCAACAAGCGTTCTAAATAATTTAGAATAAAGCGCAGTTTCATTTGCTTGAATAGTGTAAAAAACATTATTTTATAAATAGCTACGAAAGTGTCAGCATTTGTAGTTAACAATTCGCCTTCAACAAAGGGTAAATAATTTCTTTGTCATTCACTGAAGCCGTTAAGATAATACCGCAATTGGTAATTAGCATTTCATTCTGTAAATAGTTGAACTAAGTTTTCCTGTTAGAATTATCCAGCAATTAAAAATAGTTTAACTTATATATAGTAGATGTAAGTGTGAAAATAAGTTTAAAAACGTAAGTGTAAAAATATCCATTTTGTTTCTAAATAACATTGACCTAGAGATAATTTCTAAAGAAATTTGTAACGTTCTGTATACAAGCTGATAGATAACACGGAAAGAAATAATTCAAGTGAGAAACTTAAACCACTTTAAGCAGTTCCGTTCGAATTGCTACCTGATGTCAGAGACTGATCAAGGAAATTATAAGTGTGTAAGCTAACGTATTTTGGCCACATCTGTTCGAAATAATTATTTACTGGATTTTGGTGTCATCAATAAATTTTCCCTCAGAAACTAGTCGAACACCGTCTGGAAACTAGAATATACTCCCCGGTGCCATCCAGAAAGATTTGTTCACGTCTATTTTTTCCAGATTGCGAAGTAGAGAAGTTACATTTCATTGATATGTAAATTATGAATTTTATTTATGTTTATTTTGCAGTTTATAAGGTAAGGTTAATTTTTATAACTGTATATAGAATAGGCAATATATTTATAGAATTGTTCTAATTATTATTTGTCTGATAGTGTAGTACAGGCAGCAAATTTATAAAGTAATCTTAGTGATTAATAGAGATATCAAAGTTAACATTCGAACCGCCCCGTCTCCGACATTTGAGGTAAGCAGCGTTAGGTTAAATTGCACTAATAAATTAAATAGCAGTCCAAAACAAGGGGGCTACAAACCTAAGTTTTGATTATTGATGTAAGTTTTTTTTATAAAATGCGAAATAATTTTTACTCGATTTTTGTAAAACTTTTCTGACAAATTAATTAGATTACGTATATTTTGAAAGTGTTGGGACCCATTTCATACTTCAATTTAAATTTAAATTTAATTAAAATAGTATAATTTGCAATATGGACCGGTTCTGTTTTAATAAGTTTGCACAATTTGAGCATTTGACGTTGGAAATATTGCTCACCAAACTTGACGTTTTAGCACAACGTATGTAAGAAATTATAGAGTACTGACAGTTAATGTACGGAACACAGAGCAGTCAGATGTAAAAACGTAACGTGAAGGTGAGGGCGGACCGCTTCAACCCGAGGACTATTCTAGTAGAGTAATTATAAACTTAGAAAAAGGGGTAAAAAATGTAATATCTTATGTTTATTTATTCAAATTTTACAAGAGTAAATAAATACACGTTAATGACCTGAGAGTGATAATAATTCGAAGTTCTACGGTATGGGGTGGAAGCTAAACTTTGATTGAACCAATCTTGAAGGTCATTTACATGACCTGTAGTGCAGTTTCGGTAGTTAGAACAAGGGAAAACATACTTTATCTGCATCTTGTTGTGGAATTTGTTCACGTATGTTTATCGAGGAACGCAAATACATTTTTGCATGGTTGTGCGATTGAGATGATCATGGTATTCCTTTTTGATTATTTTTAATAGCATGTATTGCTATGCGTTCTTTTTTATTTCTACTTGTTTGTCTATTTTTGTATAAAATTTCAAGTATTTATTTTGTATGTCTCGTAATTTTTTTTTATAAGTTGGGGCAAATTTCATATGCAATAGTGTTATTTTTAATACTGAATTTCAAATGAAACTGGATAAGATTTGTTAGGGAATATTTACGTAGAAAGCCACTTTTGTTTATTTTGTCTAATAACGTCAGATTATTGGGAAATTTGTTTGGTGATTTATGAGAAGTTTTTCTATAAGTGTTAACAATTAATACGTTTCCTGATCTTAATCCGCATCTTGCGGATTTGTTGAGAAAGCTTATTTAAGTCAGCCTTACATAAGCTACTTTGAAGTATCTTTGCCAAATAAATGCAGGAATAGGCTACAGTATTGAATTCTAGAATGTATTTTAACGGTTATAAATATGCTTTTCTAAAATTACCTCTCGTATGTCAAATAAATTTTAGCGCACTAATCATAAATAATTTAATTTGTTTACTGACCAGCTATCGTGAAGTGATTGTAATTTGTCAAACCAGTGACGGAGTGTACTAAATACGGTATTCTGTTAGTACACATTTTTTCACGAACAGAACTGTTAATAGAGAGTAAACATTGATTTATTAGTTTAGCTTATTTGCTAAATAGCTAGTAACGTTTAAACAAATTTATTATGTTATTGACGTTAAAACAAAATTCAATAAACCTTAAATACGTCTACCAAATATTCAAAGATGATATCAATACAATTTTTACAACTTCTTGACACTAAAATAAGTTACTAATTCATTAGCAAAAAAACTATTACACGCTTCACATTCAAACATCATAAGACAATTTTAAATTTATTACAAATTTCTTACAGTAGTCCTTCTACCGTAAAGGGAGGTGCTCTCATTAGCTCAAGCACGATGACCTCAATATCACGGTCCTTCTATGGCCTGGTGCACAGCACATTTGTCAGTCGCGGTCTCACCACTTTCTTCATAAAACGACTTTGACACTTAAAAAATTTTAACTGAAACTTTAATATCATTGTCTTTCAAACAACTCACTTAATTGCATTCTTGTTTTTACTAAAAACTTTAGATGTAACAAGCACCTGTATTTCAGTGTCCACTGTATCTCAAATTAAATATAATGAAAGGAATTAAACGTAACTTGTTCTATTAAACTTGTTCTTAAACGACTCGACTACCATATAGATACACAATATTCCATTTGAATCAAACATTGCTATATATTAATATACCAACACAAACTTATCAAAATTCTGTCTGTTATTTTCCACGCACTTTTCCGGCACGAAAATTATTTTAGCACCCGTACATAATAATTAATAGTTTAATCCCTTACTACGAAGCTGTAATTACTAATAATTACAAACACATAAATTATGCGAAGCAAAATCTTTATGTCTATTCCTTCTACAGGGGCATAATTTTATATATCAAAATCGACATACAAACCGGGATTGGTTACAATTTTTGCATTATAATGAATTCAGCGAATGACAAAGTTTACGTTTAGCATTACAATATACGACTCCGACGATAGCTTGCAACCTACTTATTCCTGTCTAGAAAAACGCATTTTTTAATATTGAAGCTTTCTAAACTACAACATTTACAAGAAAAAAGTGATTAATTATAACCTGAACGAAAATTTATATTGTCTTTTGAAAACTTTGTTGCACTCCTTATGCTTTAAGAATAATAGTATTAATGGCTTTAAAACTTGCAACAGACTAATGTATTCTATTTTAAGTTAAATCGTGTACTGTCCATCTTAAAAAACATAAACGTTCTATAATACAACATATATCCTACTTTGCTGAATGCAAATCCATTTAAAACATTAGTCAACGTACTGTTAAAACATGTTTTAGCTTAATGCGGGAAAGAGAAGTGCTTGTCAACTTACATGACTACATGTGAAGCAGTACTTGGTAGGAGTTACGAAGTGGCCCATACGGTTGCATCTTCTCAATATGCATGGTCTAAGGAGAAATCAATGCTAGGTGTAAATATGGTTAGATGGTTAGTATTAAATAGATTGGTGAATAGGTTGATGGGCCGGCTATTTTGAAACGAGCCTACGTTTAATTGTTTAATTATTGTGTCACAGATTTTGCTCTAATACGGAAATACGGATGCGCTCTTGCTACGTTACTTTTACACTGAGAAACAATTTACCATACTAAGTAATTAATGGGATCTTAGTTTTAAATTGATAAAAATATAACTTCATAAAACTGTCATAAAACATACATTTAACTTTCGATTGAATAAATCAATCAACAGTACGGAATTTGATCACCACTTCTTGGTCCGGAAGGCTTGCGAGCAGGAAGACCTTTGGTTTCTGTCTTTTTTCATTTTAAATCAGGTTACAGGAAATTCAAAAGTTCTTTAAACTTATTGAATACGGCTATCGCGACCGTTTAATTTATTTTCTTATTATATTTTAAAGGAGAATCCCTTATCGGCTCATTACTTTGTAATTTATAAAGCAGGTAATAAAAGAAATGACGTTTTTTACTAGGGAATTTAACTAGATCAAGTTCGGAATCTTAATTAGGATATTTACAAAACTATATACAGTGATAATAACCGAACGTTAAGTCATAATGTTAACATTTGTTATTTAGGGGGTTTGTATTAAATGGGCATCTTCAATAAGAAGTACAAATTTAGTTTAGATGTTCCTGCAGTCACTTGCTGCGACAGCAGGTTTTAAAATGAAAAGGATTTACGTTAAGAAAGTACATTAATGTGGTGTTTCCCTAGTACCAATGATTCATTACATTGAATGTACTAAATAACTGGAAATACGACAAATTTATGAAATTAGAGGACCTGAATACTCAAATTTCAGGTTAACGTAAACACTCTGGAGGTATTATGTAGCGAGTTTTTAGCAAAGACAAACAGAAAAACATTATTCAGAATCAGACTCTGTAGGTAGAAATAGGAACACTCTTTTTTGTCCGACGGTGGAAGAAAACGGCGTTAAGCAATTATACTCTTCGTTCCTGGTTTTTAATGTTGTGTAGGTATGTATTTACGCACGTGCTGGTGCAATCGTATGTTTAAACAGTAGCACATTGGGGCTGGGAGGCGAAACTTTGATGTTGCCAATTTTTTAATAGATCCTAAGGCTGATCAGGCAGAGACCCCAAGCCAATCTCCAGAGAATATAAAACAAAGGTGGCGATAAACAGAGGGACTATGACGTGCAAAATGCTTTCAACGGTTTTTATTTACGGCTGAGGCAATAAAAGTTATTTATTTGTTAACTCGAATATATAATAACTAAAGAGAAATTGTTGAAGAATGTAACTTGTGTAAATAATTATAACTTTTTACATAATAGGAAAGGCTTTACGATATCTGTAGTAGTCAAAAAAAGATTATTGAATATCCAAATGTGGGTTACGACACTTCTATTTACGAGCAATAAAAGCAACACCTCCAAATTGTCCACGCTCCAACAACAGATGATGGTCTAGAATACACGTTTAGGCGGTCACCAAAGCTCACCTATCGCGCGGAAGCAATAACTCCCTTCGTATACGCACATCATGTGCTGCGATCTAGGAGAATGATTGGGTAGTGTCTTTCCCGTTAAAACCCTAACTCCATTTCTTCCGATTCTATCCTGACCGCACCCAGCCTTAATCGCTCCATACATGTATACGTTATGTATATATGTATGCTGGTAACAAACTCTAACACCCCCCCCTCCCTTAGGGAGGGTATAAAATACGTTGCTTTCCTTTTTTGATAGAACTGAAATAGTTTAAAGGTAATTCCAAATATAGAGTTGAATTTGGTTACCAGTCCATTAGAATATTACAATTTCCAACACTAATAATATTTCTTCGCCCAGCCATACCTAAACGCTATCTTTCAGAATTTAAACGTCTAGAAATACGTGCAAATATGAAGAAATCCACAATTTACGCTGTGGCATACGATACAAGACTACTAATCGTAAAGGATTAGAAATGTTGGTAACAGGGTACCTAAAAAATCTTGTCATTTTTTTTAACAAGACATACTCTGAGACGTGTAAAACCCATTTACAAAACAACAATAGGTCGCTTTATTTTGCATTTCAATAGAAATTTTTAACCGCTCTAGCGGAAAAAAGAATTTGACAGTGAATATGAAAGGTTTCTTTCACAACGTTGCAATTTAAAATAACTATACTTGCGTCCATCGGGCTTACATGCCACTTGACAATTGGGAAATTGGGCTAAATGGAAGGAATTTTTGAAATATTTAGTAAATATATAAATAAAGCAACATACACATTTCATTTAAAACAAACTGTGGTAGGACTTGTACTTTACCCCGAATACGTATGATAACAATTCTTACAATTAACGTAATAAATTCCCGATGTACTGCACATATCTACATGATTTTTGATTGACCAAATGATTACTGTTAATGTTGCATAACGTTTCATAAACCATCTTTTTGCAAATATTTATGAATTTTCTAAAGTTTTGATAAAATTCTGTCAATCATGTTCAAATAAAGCGGATAAATTGTTTATACCATGCAAATGCAGTATCCAGTGCAAAAATCAGTGTGGTGTCGATTACAAATATTTTTTTACTCATAAATGATAAAATTAATTGCTAGTTTTTGCGAAACTAATCAATACTTGGGGTCAAACGGTAGAGCTTGAGAAACAAACATCCTTCCAAGCAAAAAGTTTTATCGACGCTTGAGCTTTAGAAGCTTCGCTTACTAATCCATCACCGTAGATAGCATAAAATGTATTCCGATATCCCTCAGTGGGCAGTGTCTGATAATAAATATAAAAGGAGCTATTAAATAGTGCGTGTCCAGTACGTGAAAATGATCAGTCTCGTTTAGTTTATCGTACAATCAAGTAAAAGCAAGACAAGGTTTTTGCATTTAACAACTAACAAAAAAAGAGCAGCGTGAATGTAATTCAACCCTCTGAAAGATAAATTGAGTTTACTGCAGTGGATAACAAAATTGGATGTGTCTACGTATACAGCTACGGTTAATGGAAAAATTGATATCTCTAGTATCCCATTGCATGTAACGTTTGAAATAAAAAAAATCAAATAACTTATTACGTGTTAGTATAAGACAGTTTATCACTCCTTTTCTAATTTTCAAAATTGACGGGTAGGTGAAAATTAGCTTAATTGTGCGTAAAATAGGGCTTAATTAATTATCGATGTAACAGTTTAGTTCCACCGTCTGTCAAATAGTGAAATTTACATGAAATGTGTTCAATAGGAGCTTGATTTACATATTCACTTTCGCGACTACGCTGATTGATTTTTTAATCAAAACAGTTATTGACAATCATTAACTGTACGGTAACTGACTAACTCAATTACTTTATTAACTTTATAACTTTATTTGAAATGTATTTATTCAACATTAAAACTGAACAAATTTTTTTGGGCATATCTTGTTTTAATGCAACCAGAATACGAAAACTAGTCAGATTCGAAAGATAAAACAATTACTGATCAGAATTTTTTCTTTAAGTAAACGTTATAGATTTAACCTAAGTCTTAGTTTATACTTATTATTAATGGAGTAAAATTCCTCATAAGCCTTTTATCCCTCACAGTTTTTACGAATCATACGTAATCCGTACAGATTTATTATGTCACAGAATAATTTTTAAAACTAGAGTAAAAGTGAGGTGAGATCGTGAAATTCAAAAGTTGTAAACGATATGACATGCATGTGCGAGACGGGCGATTGACAGTTAAAATTCTTTTGGAAAACATATTTAAGTTCAAATATTTAAATAAATCAAACATATCACAGTTCCAAAATTTTACGAATTATACTTGGTCCTTACAAATTTATTATGTCGGTATAATTTTTAAAACTAGAGGGAAAATGAGTTGACATCGTGAAAGTCAAAAGTTGTAAACGATATGACATGCATATGCGAGACGGGCGATTGAGTTAAAATGTTTTTGGAAAACACGTAAGTTCAAATATTTAAATAAACCAAACACACCACAGTTACAAAATTTTACTAATTATACATGGTCCGTACAGATTTGTTGTCAGAGTATAATTTTTAAAACTAGAAGCATCGAGAGGTGACATCGTGAAATTCAAAAGTTGTAAATAATTTGACATGCATATGCGAGACGGGCGATTGACAGTTAAAATGCTTTTGGAAAACATATTTAAGTGCAAATATTTAAATAAATCAAACACATCACAGTTACAAAATTTTACGGAATTATACTTGGTCCGTACAGATTTGTTGTCAGAGTATAATTTTTAAAACTAGAGACAAAGTGAGGTGAGATCGTGAAATTCGAAAGTTGTAAACGATATGACCTGCATATGCGAGACGGACGATTGACAGTTAAAATGATTTTGGAAAACATTTAAGTTGAAATATTTAAATAAATCACACCTCACAGTTACAAAATTTTACGAATTACACTTGGTCCGTACCGATTTATTGTAAGAGTATAATTTTTTTAACTAAAGGCAAAGTGAGGCGACGTCGTGAAATTCAAAAGTTGTAAACGATATGACATGCACATGCGAGACGGGCGATTGAAAGTTAAAACGATTTTGGAAAACATTTAATTTGAAATATTTATATAAATCAAACACATCACAGTTACAAAATTTTACGAATTATACTTGGTTCGTACAGATTTGTTATGACAGTATAATTTTTATATTTAGAGGGAAAGTGCGGTGACATCGTGAAATTCAGAAGTTGTAAACGATATGACATGCATGTGCGAGACGGGCGATTAACAGTTAAAATTCTTTTGGAAAACATTTAAGTTGAAATATTTAAATAAATCAAACACATCACAGCTACAAAATTTTGCGAATTATACTTGGTCCGTACAGATTCGTTATGTCAGTATAATTTTTTAAACTATAGGGAAAGTGAGGTGACAACGTGAAATTCAAAAGTTGTAAACAATATGACATGCATGTGCGAGACGGGCGATTGAGTTAAAATGTTTTTGGAAAACACGTAAGTTCAAATATTTAAATAAACCAAACACACCACAGATACAAAATTTTACGAATTATACATGGTCCGTACAGATTTGTTGTCAGAGTATAATTTTTAAAACTAGAAGCATCGAGAGGTGACATCGTGAAATTCAAAAGTTGTAAATTATTTGACATGCATATGCGAGACGGGCGATTAACAGTTAAAATTCTTTTGGAAAACATTTAAGTTGAAATATTTAAATAAATCAAACACATCACAGCTACAAAATTTTGCGAATTATACTTAGTCCGTACAGATTCGTTATGTCAGTATAATTTTTTAAACTATAGGGAAAGTGAGGTGACAACGTGAAATTCAAAAGTTGTAAACAATATGACATGCATGTGCGAGACGGGCGATTGAGTTAAAATGTTTTTGGAAAACACGTAAGTTCAAATATTTAAATAAACCAAACACACCACAGATACAAAATTTTACGAATTATACATGGTCCGTACAGATTTGTTGTCAGAGTATAATTTTTAAAACTAGAAGCATCGAGAGGTGACATCGTGAAATTCAAAAGTTGTAAATTATTTGACATGCATATGCGAGACGGGCGATTGACAGTTAAAATGCTTTAGGAAAATATATTTAAGTTCAAATATATAAATATATCAAACTCTTCACAGTTACAAAATTTTACGAATTACACTTGGTCCGTACAGATTTGTTGTCAGAGTATAATTTTTTAAACTAGAGGCAAAGTGAGGAGAAGTCGTGAAAATCAAAAGTTGTAAACGATATGAAATGCATATGCGAGACGGGCGATTGACAGTTAAAACGATTTTGGATAACATTTAAGTTGAAATAATTAAATAAATCAAACAAATCACAGTTACAAAATTATACAAGTTATACCTGGCCAGTACAGATTTGTTATGTCAGTTTAATTTTTATAATTAGAGGGAAGGTGAGGTGACATCGTGAAATTCAGAAGTTGTAAACGATATGACATGCATGTGCGAGACGGGCGATTAACAGTTAAAATGCTTTTGGAAAACATTTAAGTTTAAATATTTAAATAAATCAAACACATTACAGTTACAAAATTTTACGAATTATACATGGTCCGCACAGATTAGTTATGTCAGTATAATTTTTAAAACCATAGGGAAAGCGGGGTGACATCGTGAAATTCAAAAATTGTAAACGATATGACATGCATGTGCGATACGGGCGATTGACTGTTAAAATGCTTTGGGAAATCATCTTTAAGTTCAAATATATAAATAAATCAAACACATCACAGTTACATAATTTTACGAATTACACTTGGTCCGTACAGATTTGTTGTCAGAGTATAAATTTTTTAACTAGATGCAAAGTGAGGCGACGTCGTGAATATCAAAAGTTGTAAACGATATGACATTCATATGCGAGACGGGCGATTGACAGTTAAAACGATTTTGGAAAACATTTAAGTTGAAATATTTAAATAAATCAAACACATCACAGTTACAAAATTTTACGAATTATACATGGTCCGTACAGATTTGTTGGCAGAGTATAATTTTTAAAACTAGAAGCAACGTGAGGTGACGTGAAATTCAAAAGTTGTAAATGATTTGACATACATATGCGAAACGGGCGTTTGACAGTTAAAATGCTTTTGGGAAACATATATTTAAGTTCAAATATTTATAAATCAAACACATCACAATTACAAAATTTTACGGAATTATGCTTGGTCCGTACAGATTTGTTGTCAGAGTATAATTTTTAAAACTAGAGGCAAAGTGAGGTGATATCGAGAAATTCAAAGGTTGTAAACGATATGACATGCATATGCGAGACGAGCGATTGACAGTTAAAACGATTTTGGAAAACATTTAAGTTGAAATATTTAAATAAATCAAACACATCACAGTTACAAAATTTTACGAATTATACATGGTCCGTACAGATTTGTTGGCAGAGTATAATTTTTAAAACTAGAAGCAACGTGAGGTGACATCGTGAAATTCAAAAGTTGTAAATGATTTGACATACATATGCGAAACGGGCGTTTGACAGTTAAAATGCTTTTGGGAAACATATATTTAAGTTCAAATATTTAAATAAATCAAACACATCACAATTACAAAATTTTACGGAATTATACTTGGTCCGTACAGATTTGTTGTCAGAGTATAATTTTTAAAACTAGAGGTAAAGTGAGGTGATATCGAGAAATTCAAAAGTTGTAAACGATATGACATGCATATGCGAGACGAGCGCTTGCCAGTTAAAATAGAAATGATTAGGCAAATAGTACACCATCAAAAATGGTTGGCTCAAGTTATTTAAAAAAAATATTGAATTTTTAGAAGTTACAAATCATTTTATATTCAAGAAACTATCCAACTTGGCATTATTACTGTCAATTTTGATAGTTTAATTTGTGCTTTATTTGTATATTTCAAATCACATACGTCTTGCGCAATTATTGATTTCAACCTAATAATGAGACTGAAGTTCCAACTAATAATGGGGCTAGGACAACGTGATTTTGATAGAAAATATCAGATAAAAACGATGTCAGAATGGCGCACACTTTCCATCAGTCATCACTCCGAAGGAGATTTATCTGGGGCTTGAAGATGAAATAATGTATTGCGTTCGACGTGTAGGTTAATCAATATTTCGCACAAGCTCTATAATGATCAACTTACACGTCTTACATAATCTACTTTTCTCGAATTAATATTTGATCTAAACCCAAACTGATTACACATTTGCAAAGCAACTTTTAATGCGCTTTAAGGTGGCATTGTTAGTTTTTTTTTAATTTGACGTTTCGTCTTTGCAAAACCATCCTCAACATTTTTTTTTAATACGGCTCTGGTATTTTGATATCAGGTTATTGAAATCCTTTTAATTCTGAACACAATTATGTATAACACATTATGATTTAATTGCGTTTTAGTTTTTTTTTTTTCGGTCCTAACCAAGAAAATTCCTATTACGGAACTGTACATGGTTTTCTTTATTTTTTAAGACTTAATAATTACCTATTCTATTAACAATTTATATCATTTAAGTATCTAATACCAATCCAATGACTAAATTGATGTACTAATTTAATAAAAACAAGGATCTTATCGAAGTAAATTAACAGAACGCCTAAAAAATAAAACAAACAAGTGAATATGAACAAAACAATTAAATCTAAAGCATATGTTCAAACAAATTTCCATTGTTTTTCAAACAGTACATAGTTTTTAACGAACCGCCACAAAAAAATCAAGCTGGGTTGCATCTAGGGAACGCGCTGGCCAAGGTGTCTCTGAATGGTTACCAATTTCTTTCCCTAGGAATCGTACTGAAGGATACTCTCTAACTCTTCTGAAATTATGCGCAGATACCCCATCCTGCTATAACCAACAATCGCAAACTTTCCAGAAGCGTATTATCGAGAGCATCCCCTAAATCTTTTGAAGGTAACGCTCTGCTGTTACTATAATGGTAAATGAACTGTCCTACAATCGTTGCGCCGAAAGTACTAGCCCACATGTTAAAACGAAATCAGTGTTGATGTCTTGATTTCAGACCAATAATGGATATTTCTTCTATTAAAAATACCATTACTTATAACCATGCTCTCGTCAGACCATTTTCTTGTATACCATTCACAGAATACGCGACGTTTTTTTAATTACCCAGTCTAAGTCCTTGGCAAATTCTGTACTTGTACGGACGAGATTTTTGGTTTCTTTAAGTAAAATGTACCGCTGATTTTTGGTATGTCATAATGTTGTGCAATTCGCCGAATTGATATACCAGGATTTTCAGTGACAGCTAGCAAAACATTTTATACTCATCATTCCTAATCTTTTGCCGAAAATCCAGGTTGTTTAAAAAATCTTATGCTTTGAGTTTTGACACTGATTTACTAAAACTCCTTTTACTTGGCAGCCTCCTTTCGGAATACTTCCCTAAATGCATGCGCTCCAGAACAGAACGATTTGGGTTGGATGAAATGAAACAAGCCACTAACTCAAAGTTTTCTTCATTAGAAAAGATAATTAACTGAAGAAATGACCAATAACCAACGTGACGGTCAATCCAAATGTATCAGGCGCCTTTATCACATCCATTTGTTCTCCAATGCATGCTTTGGTTTAATTGAATGACTGGCATAATTCTGCCGTTTGAGTGTTATTAAATATCTAAATGATCTAAACTGTTAACTGAACTCCTCTAATACACAATCTATCCTATTTATACAGTATAATAAGTATTTTGTGTGCAGCATATAACAATTAGTACAAATAGCAATTGTAGTTGCTAATTGCTCTTGGACGTCCAAAGTAGGCTCCATTTAGCAATCCTATTACAAAATTTCAAATATAATAAGTTTGAATAACAAGAATAATAAGAAAGGTTAACTTAAATAATTACAGTTAAGTAATAACTGAATTCCGTTTTCAAAGCGTGTTTGGTTTAAATCGCTTCAGGCGTTTGGGTTGTTGGCTTTCGTACATTAGAGTGTTAACTAATTGGTTGGAACGGGCCGATAATCGGGATTTATATTTTTGTTTTTGTTGTATTTCTTCTTTTAGAGTTGGAATGCACAGGCACTTTGGCACATACCACGGGGCACACGTAAACCTTTATTTTGAAATCTCTCGATGATGGCCAAGTTGGAGATACTAACGGTTCACCATTGAGAAAGTCTATAAGTCCAAATAAGTTTTTACACTACCTTGCAGATTAGAAGTTTGTTTTCTAAGGACAGTTGAGATCTTCCTATCATCCAACAGAACTTTCTGAATTGGAGCCCAAGCTGTTTGCGTTTGGAGTGAGACGTCGGTCCAAGTAAAGTCCCAAGTATTTTGCAGAAACGGCATGTTTCAATATTTGACCGTTGAGTGTAACGGGCAAGCAGTTATCGCGGTTCATGGTGAAGGTGACATGCTACGATTTGCTTTCATTGGCTTTGATTCTCCACACTTCCAGCCATTGTCGAACTTTATTTAGACAGTCTTGCAGATTACGGGACGCAGTTTTAGTATTACTATGGGAGGCTAGGACAGCCCTGTCATCGGCGAAAGTTGTGGTTGAGGTTAAACTTGTGGTTGGTAAGTCTACTGTGAACATAAGGTCCCAACACACTACTCTCAGGTACATCAGATAATGCAAGTTGTAGATTCGTATTTACACCTTGTAAGTAAACACAGAAGTATCGATCCCCCCTGGTACAATACTCTATCGAAGGCCTAGGAGACGTCCAAAAATACAGCAGAACAGTATGGATGTTCTTCAAAGTATGTATTTGATCTACTAATCGGTGGATTTGTTCAACAGTTGCATGTAGGTTGCGAAATCCGAATTGATGCTTGGGTATTAGTAGTTGTTCATCTAGAATTGACTGAATTGGGAGAAGACTAATAGGTCTATAGGAGGTTGGGTCAGTAGGTGACTTTCCTGGTTTTTACACCATAGTTATTTGCGCAACTTTGCAAGTATTTGGGAAATATCTAATTGCTAGCATTGAACTGTATGTCTGGGTGATCGCTCGAATTGTAATAACAGGAAGTTGTTGGAGGATTTTCCTAATGATAAGGTCAAATCCGGAAGCCTTATTAAGGTTTATTTTTGTATTGGTTGGTTTCTGAACTTCCGATAGTTTAAATGGTATGATCGATGGACTCATTTGAGGGGATTCTAGATAGTCTATAATTTTGGCATCTTCTTCAGGACTCCGACTGGGAGAAGGGTTGAGTACATTGGATAAGTGTTCATCAAAAACTTCAGCTTTCTTTTTGCTGCTGCAAGCCAATTGTCCATTTGGTTTGGTAATGGGTGGTATATGGGTTAATGGTCTTTTAATAGGCAATTTTTAATTCTTACAATGTGAATGGTACACAAGAAAATGCTAGAAGAATTATGAAATCTCCATAACAAACAAATTGGTCCGATTGAGATCATGGTTACGAATAATGGTATTTTCAGTAGGCGAAATATCCATTATTGGTCTGAAAACAATCCGCGTTTAAACAAAAAGTCGGTTTGGATGTTAATATGTGGACTGGTAAATGATACAAACTGTTAATAGAATAGGTAATTATTACTTGTGAAAAATATAAAAACTGTATACAGGTCCGTACGGAAATTTTCTTGATTAAGGCCGAAAAAATACTGAAAACACTATTAAACCATAATATGTTATACATCGTTGGATTCTGAATAAAAAGGGCTTTAATAACCTGATATTAGAATACCTTTGCCGTATTTAAAAAAATCAAGTTGATGATGGTTCCGCAAAGACGAAACGTGGGATTAAAAAGCTAATAATAATACCTTAAAGGGCATTAAGAGTTGCTGTAGAAAAGTGTCGTCGATTTTGATCTAGATGGAATATTAACGCCAGAAAAAAATAATTTGTAAAATACAAAAATTCAATTTTTTCAAAATAACTTAAGAACCAAAAGTTTTTCAGGATTTCTAAACGCCATCTTCTTAAACCTTCGCGTAAATTTTCTCCCATTTAACTAAATATGTATCTTTTACCGTTTAAAAGATCCCCACAGTGACCCTCATTATCTTGGACACTTCTGGTGGCTAATAAAATTCTCATTAATAGTTTGTAGTTTGGAAGAATTAAATTAAAAATTCGATCTACCTTTATCTAGTGTGAACTTATTTTGACCCACTGGGTATATATAGTTTGGGTTTGTACGTAGGACGGATTTTTGATAAGGTATGAACTTGAGTTTGCATGAAAAGTTGATGTAAATGCTACGCCACTGAAATTTTTAGTAAAGCGTTGAGTATTATGCAAAAGCATGTTTAATGTTGTATAAAGGTTTATTTGTTCGAAGTATTAAATTTAAATGAGAACTAATATTTTAGTAAAACTCTTGATATATTAATGTAGAGGAAGACGTGTATTTTTAGTTGTATAAACGAGTTAGTATTTCACAATGTATAATCAAGGACAAATAATGTTAAAATTTACTGAACGTTGCCAAAGAAGACTTCGCGCACATGTAGGACTTTCATAAAAAATTAAATTTAGTATTGTGAATATGTATCTGGAATTTGTATGTTTCGAAGAGTTATCACGATTGCCCTAAAATGTGATATGAAAATCCCTCTAAGATTGGCTGGTTTGTTTCAGCGAATATACTTCGATGACGTCTGGCAAGATGGACACTTGCACCTATAAAAGAGAAAGAGTGGCAGGACAGTGGGAACTGAGTCTACAATAGTGAACTCTTAACAAAAGTGGTCGCTCGCTAGAGTGAGGTTGTTTCGACCTGTGCTAGTTTATTACACACTTACACACACACACACACACACATACACACATACACACATACACACATACACACATACACACATACACACATACACACATACACACATACACACATACACACATACACACATACACACATACACACATACACACACATACACACATACACACATACACACTACACACATACACACATACACACATACACACACACAACACACATCACACACAACACATCACACACATACACACATACACACATACACACACACACATACACATACACACACACACACACACACATACACACATACACACACATACACATACACACACACATCACACAACACAAACACACATACACACATACACACATACACACACACATACACACATACACACATACACACATACACACACACACACATCACACACACACACATACACATACACACATCACATACACACATACACACATACACAACACACACATACACACATACACACAACACACAAACACACATACATACACAGAACGGAGACGGAGACGGAACGAGACGAACGGAGACAGGAAGACGGAACGGAACGAGACGGAGACGAACGGAACAACGGAGACGGAACGGACACGGAGACGGAGCACGGAACGGAGACGGAGACGGAGACGAGACAGACAGAGACAGACACAGCACAGGCACAGGCACAGGCACAAGCACAGCACAGGCACAGGCACAGGCAAGGCACAGCACAGACACAGCACAACACAGGCACAGGCACAGGCACAGGCACAGGCACAGGCACAGGCACAGGCACAGGCACAGGCACAGGCACAGGCACAGGCACAGGCACAGGCACAGGCACAGGCACAGGCACAGGCACAGGCACAGACACAGACACAGACAGACGCAGACGCAGACGCAGTCGCAGACGCAGACGCAGACACGCACGCACGCACGCACGCACGCGCGCACGCGCGCACGCGCACACGCGCACACGCGCACACGCGCACACGCGCACACGCGCACACGCTCACACGCGCACACGCGACACGCACACGCACACGCGCACACGCGCACACGCGCACACGTGCACACGCGCACACGCACACACGCACACACGCACACACGCACACACGCACACACGCACACACGCACACACGCACACACGCACACACGCACACACGCACACACGCACACGCGCACACACGCACACACGCACACACGCACACACGCACACACGCACACACGCACACATACACACATACACACATACACAATACACACGTTCACACATACACACATTCACACACATCCAGATATATGTTGCATGAAATTAATATTAGGATTATATCATTTGTTTTCCATCTTGTAGGGTGGAAGGTCGTGTGTTATTCCACAACAGATTTTTTTTGTTAAATAGCTGGCTATCAAAATCTCACAAAGGATAGTCTAATATTTTTATTTAACAGATTACGTAGTGTACTTTCACAAGCGGTATAAAATAAAACTCAAAAATTGTGGAAAATATTAAAACAGACACATTAATACAACAATGAATTATAAAGAAAACTTTTATTAATGTCAGGATGTGCTCCAACCAATTTTTTGACAATATTAAAAAATTATATTTATTTGCACTTTTAAAGTTAAACCAATTCAATTTCTATAATTAAATACCATGAGCGATTGGCGGTTACGCTTAATTGCTTGTATTTTATTCAAAATTTAATTCGGTCAAATCACTAATTATTTATATTTTGGATTGTAGTGACACATGTTATCTCATTATTTCACTATGAGTATGCCTTCATCTTGCAGTAAATTCTGTTTTATCTTCTTGAATATAAGGCTAAAACTCTATAAACCAAAAACACCAATTCATGCATGAAATTTAAAAACATTAGTTTTAAATTAGAAGTCAGCCAACTAAAAATGTGTATTAAGTATTTCCACCGCGTTACCCGGAAAAGATTGTGAACCATTTATTTGTGATATCTCGAAATGTTTTATCAATACGCATACTTTAATAATTCTGTTTTGCCTTTAAGAGATATGGAACAAAATGAAAATCCTTCAACAGAAAATATCAGATATGTGTTTCAAATAAATTCATATCACTTATAACATTTTAAAATATTTATATCATTTATGTTTTATGTATGTCTGTTTTATCTATTTTCTCTTATTTACATTCAAACTCTTTTTTGATACAATCTCGAGAAATAAAGATCATATTTTACACCGATTGAAACTGGATATAAATTTCCAAATTTTGCGTGACAAACGCTTTTACTGTAATAATGACTACGTTGAAACACAGAAGTAAATCACCTCATAAAAATTAAATTTTGACCTTCCAATCTACAGTATACATATGTAGGTATAGAAGGTTATGCAATCGAGTTTTTCTTCAATATCGCTAAATCAACCTCATTTTACAACTTTTGGCCAAGTTTCGCCAAGAACGACCATGATGTATGTGTGTGTGTGTGTGTGTGTGTGTGTGTGTGTGTGTGTGTGTGTGTGTGTGTGTGTGTGTGTGTGTGTGTGTGTGTGTGTGTGTGTGTGTGTCGTGTGGGTGCGTGTGCGTGTGCGTGTGCGTGTGCGCGTGCGTGTGCGCGTGCGCGTGCGTGTGCGTGTGCCTCTGCGTGTGCGTGTACGTGTGCGTGTGCCTGTGTACTTAAGCTTGTTTTCATTTTTAAAGCTGATCCAACGGCGGGGAGAGGGGTTTATTAGGTCAGTTTTAGGTTTTTATCAAATATTTCTAATACAGCTGCATATTTCAAAGAAATAAGGATGCCTAGATATAGATCTTAAACATATCGATTAATTGTGTTTTATACAATCTTAATTACTTAAAGTTACTTCAAATTTTTTCAACATCTGAATTTTTTATAAGAAAAAGTGTAGACATGTTCTTTAAAGAAAATTTAATTTTACATAACTTTCCTTTATAAAGTTTCTTAATGTAATGCAAGGTAAATCTAAAAAATAATTAAATATGAATAAAATTGGTTAAACTGTGTTACTGATGTGTTACAGAGTCGGGCGGCTTTGGAATTTCCTTTAAGTTAATATTAACCTCTATCAGACATGAAGTTTTAAACGTCATTTTGACATACATTATTGTTTTTGTTTTTACAATGTTGCCTGTTTTGGTTATGAACCTGTGAAGGAGATTGCATAGTTACCCTAAGAAAATTATTTCATTTCTCTCTAAAAAATTGTTATTAAAATTATTTCGTTTCTTATTTTGTAAGTTGGAAGGTCGTGTGGTGTTCCACACCAGATATTTAAGGTTTTGCTAATTACTAGCTGACACGTTTTGTTAGCAAACGTTACTAAAATTGAGTCAGCTGTTTTTGAATTTGTGACCACGTGGCTCGTTTTTGTTTAGATAGAAACAATAAATAACGAATCTAGCAGCCTTTATATACCAAATATTGTTAAAATTGGTTTAGCGGTTTTTTAGCTTATCGATTACCCTCCTTTCCCAATTCCATTCAGATAATAATATATATAATTCTTGAGTACTGCCGTACCCAAAAACCGATATACACCAAATTTCATTAAAATTGGTTTAGCTGTTTCTGAGTTAGATTGCCCTCTCTCAATTGTTTTGCAAATTAACAAGTAGTTAAAACATAAACACTCATTACTTAAAAAATTTATTAAAATTGGTTTCGCCGCTTTCCAGTTTATCGATCCCCTATATTCAGAAAAAAATTTTCAAAAAACTTCCTGTGCGGAAAATCTATATATATATATATATATATATATATATATATATATATATATATATATATATATATATATATATATATATATATATATATATATATATATGTCCTACATTTTCGTGCCAAACATTAAGGGTTAATTCTACAACGAAAAATTTGAAGAAAAGGTCATATAAACATATGGCCGAAAACGCTTCGTTTCCAAGATGCAGAGTGTTCCATTTCTAAATTTTTTAAACATTTTTTGAAATATTTCATAAACGGGTTGAGATACGGGCTTGCAATTTGGGACACGCTATGGCGCATGTCATGGAGTAGTCAGAACATTTCTACCTATACCAGTGGCGTCCGTGCGTTCACTCAATTTTTCGGGAAAAAAATGGTACGCCCCTGACTTTAACAACAGTCAACTGATTTTATTTCGATAAGAGGCATAACATTGAATAACATTAATTAAAAATACACACATACAAATTTACAGGAATTGTTCAAAATGAGAACCGTTGCTCTGAACGCACAACTCGCATCGACGAACAATGGACCGATCTAAATTCACTAAATATGGTATCATCTCATTGGAAGCATTTCTTATGAGATCAATAAGTTCATTCTGTGTGTTCACTGGAGTCGCATAAACTCTTTCCTTTAAAAAACCCCACCCGAAAAAGTCTAATAATGTGATATTCCGAGACCTTGGAGGCCATCGATATTCGAGCCCCAATCGATATTGTAAATATTGTCTTTATGTATGTAGAACTGATGTAAATTCTAAATATAATAAGATTACAATCAAATTACTTATATTAATGAAATGTGAGCCTGTACGTTCGTTATGTGACGTAACTTATAAGTCAACCAATGAACGTAGGCCTTAAAATTGTCAGTAACGTCAATCATTCGATTTTTCTTTCTAATACAGTCGGATGTGAAAATTTATTTGATAAATACAATTATACACTTAAAAGCTTTTTTTAATAGTGTAATACATGTAGTTACATTAACTGCATACATCATTCATTCAGAACATTCGTACATCAAGAAGCACTTCATAGTCTTAACGACATGCTGGTAGAATCTTAAGTAAAATGTCTCGCAACGATCAGTTAAGGCTAAATCATTGAAGATATAATTAGGTGTAGGTGTAATGGTAAGATTAAACACAATTATGCTCGTGCACTCGTGCACACGCTTATATGTGCACACATATACACACGCACGCACGGACGATGGCACGCACAAACGCACACGTACAAAGTGTCCAAACAAATCGAATGTCAATAACAGTTCAGGTAAATCAAATATCGTTTAGCAAGGGGTTTTACATAAAGGTTAACAATAACAGAGTCGTATTTCCACATTTGTATTAGAAAAAGTTTTGAAAATCTAGAATTATAATAATCAAACTGTAATCAACTCCAGAGAAATCGAATCCAACTTAAATACGAAATTTCAAGTACGTGCGTTTTATCGTTCTGGAGATATGGTAGATACTAACCTACATCCATACACATACACGCACTCTCGCACACACACGCACACAAGCACACAAACGCGTGAACACGCACACCCACGCACCCACCTTTTCTTGTGTATAACGAAAGCGTAGGATAATAATCTATAGTATTCCTATATTATTGGATTGGGAAAAAAGTCAATACTGCCAAAACAATTTCAAAAGTAAATTTTAAGCATACTATACAGATTGTTTGTTATGGTCTGTTATGTGATATAATTATCTTACACGCAATTGCGCCAAAATTTATTTTGAATTGTAAATATTGTCTAATTTTAGATTTTTCCAATATTTGATCGTTCTTTTTTAGTATTCAAATTTAGTAATGTATGGAAATTAACTTTAACTTTTGAACATTATTCGGCTCAAAAAAAGCAATTACTAATAATGTTTTCTGTTCTATTTATTTACGTTGTAGGAAAGTAAGGTTTGTACATTTTAAAATATTACAGAATTGCTCGCCTGATCGATTACACAAAAGTTTACAGTTTGAAAAGCATATTTAAATAATGTATTCAGCGGCAATACTGCTAGATTTATTGAGAGGGCTAGATAAATATATTGAAAGGTAAGTGTGTTTATACATTAAAATCTAAACGTATTGCATTGGCCTTGCTCACTCTAGCCAAAGACTTTCTTTAAAATAATGATTTACTGACCAAGCCCAATTCTTTACACAAGTAGAATTGTCGAATCATATAAATAAAATAATAAATAGAGTAGAATAACAAAACAGTAAATTTGTTACAAAGTTTTAATAATCTCTTTTCGGGCACAAATTTCCAAATAAATAGGATTTATGTACATTTTGTTCAGTATCCGATATATCTGGGATTTCTAATAGAATGCTGTATAAATAATCGGTTTTGTTAGGGGGTTTGTATGTGTTCATTCTTTCAGATTAATTTCGCAACATGCACGATTTTGTTTGAAATAGAGCTGTTACAAAAATAAAATCATGTGGAACAATCGCGATGTCTTTATTTTCTTGAGTTTACCTTAAAGTGTTCAAAATTTAGCTAAACGCCCATTTAAGCCGCGTATATATTGCTTTAGTTAGAATACATTTTACGAAACAATATTAGATATTATAGGCATAATTTAAATAAAAATTAAAACTCGTCTTATTACGTTTTTAACTACGGAAAGTGTCTAGGAGATGTAAATACATAATATCATAACACAGCCATACAGATTAGTTACATTTAGATACACAATTCCAAACTTAACCGTTTCGTTTTAGTACAGATTATCTACATTTAGGTAAATTACATGTGAGGAATGAGAGCAATAGAGTTCAGAAGTTCAACGCAGTGAGTACTAGACAAAAGCAAACACTGGGGAAACATGTTAATGCTTTAAACCACAAAAACCTGGCATTAATCCTATACAGAACCGCAGAAAGCTTTTTTAAGCTTAATTATTTACGTTTCTCAAAACTCAAAGTTTTAAATTATGAAGTAAAGAAATGCACTTAAAGATGCAAGCGCATAAAATCAAATTGACAATAAAACTCAGCAAATAAAAACTTATATAAATATATCATAAGCTTGAAAGCTTTTATTAATTCTTACGGCAAACTAAGCGACATCAGTTTAAACAAGAAACCATCTAAACATCTACGTTTATGTAAGTTATTTGAAAAATATTTTACACATCTTTTTAATTTGTGACATACATTTAAAACCTTTGTTCTTATTTTAACTTTATGAATCCACTTATAATTGTTATCAAAGTTATGACTTCTTGTTATGGCAACCATACAATATCCATAAACGTTATTATTGCCAAGTTTAAGCATTGTGTAATAAAATTCAGTTGTCTTTATATGAGTAATGTGGATCATTTGAGGTTTGTTAAAGACATAAAGATAATACTTTTCTGTAACAACAAGTTTTCCTCTGCACCATCTATATAAATGTCTAGTATTTTGATACATTTTTAGATGTTTAATTCAATCTCGCAGTTTCTGTCTTAATTTTTATTAAGTTTCCGAATGGGAATACTGTTTAAGTTGCAGTAATTATAGTGTTCTAGTTTTCAGTAATACAACAGTGGAACGGGTTGAAAGGAACAGAGGTAATTTGAATGTTTTATTAACTGAAATCATGGTAATCTGCACTTAATGTACAGGTTGTATAGGTGTTGATATTTTGTTCAAATACCACATACTATTATTTTTAAGGTTAGCATTTAAGATTTCAATTATTACACCGAAACGTATAGTTATTGACAAAGCACACTCACTCTCAAACGCAAGTAATACTTGTTACATTAATACTTTTAATAATAATAATATTCTCTTACGTCATGGTTTTGCGTTTGGATGAATTAACGTGTTTTCATCTTAAACATCTGCAGGCTAATTATTAATTGAGGGTAATGAACAAGCGGTAAATATAGTATATATACACTTTTGGGCAAGACTCGTACGTGTGGGTGTACAATCATTCCTATATTATTGATGTTATCTAAGGTGCATGTTCATAGTGTAAGGTTATATAAAATATCTGTCAAAGGACCCTGTACACCTCTTATGGGTTTTTAGACCACAGTCAAATTTAATGAAATTTTAATATGTTATAGACTAAAACTATCTGAACAATATTTGTCATTGGACCAACTTAATATAATGGCTAGTTTTTGATATACAGGGCGTTAAAGTAATAGTGCCTAATAAGAATAATGGCTGTTCAGTGGGTTTTAACATTGATATACGCAAGTGTTACCATTACATATTATACTTTTTTGTAATTTTTAATATTCTGTACTTTCTAACATTTTATATAGGGTGTTTCAACAAAAATTAGTATTAAATATGATTATTTACATGATAAAAAGTGGAACTTATGCATAAAATAAACAACCTAATATTTACATGATTTATATGCAAGAAACGGAACATTTAGACGGCAGCATGTCTGTTTAAAACATCTTGAGTAGCGTCTAGCACTTTGGTTTGCGGTAGCCTAATAACTTCTTCGTACCTTGCATAGCCCAAAAACCAAATAACTGCTGCTATATGTGCACACATTCCTATAGTTCGCGCTCCTGTTTTGCATTGGCAATAGTAGCCAAATATAGGACCATCTTCTTGTTCAGCATCATTTTCAGGAACAGGGTTATAGCTAATTATTATTTGATATTTAATTTGATTTCTATGTCTAGATCTAACTCTAAGCCTAACGAGGTTTAATTCGTTGAACACCGTATCAATTTCGAAAAAGTGGTTGCCCAGTTGGTGATTGTTATCCTGTATGTAAGAAGGTGCTAGTTTAAGTTAGAAAGTTCCGTAAGTTATGCGTCTGAATTGAGCTATATTTAGAACTGGAAAATTTTCTAATTGGTTTTGTTCTAAAGGTGCCCATCTGCCGTGCCGCCTCAACAAGCCTTCATTTTCCGCTCTAGCTTGTACATGATTAGGTTCGTTTACCATTTGAAGCATTTCTTGTGCTAGTTCTTCATTTGCTTCTTCCATATGTAATGGTGGATGGTAGCGGTTTATTAGGGCACAGGCAACACGGAAAAATGTCCGCAAATTGGGTATTTGGGCAATTGAAAAGTAGTTACGAAAAATTTTAAATATTGACTGAACGTCTCCGTTTCGAGCTTCTACTACCCACCTTTGCTTAGTAATAATTCTGCTAGCGTTGGCTTCTACATTTGGCAATTGACGTCTACCTTCTAGCGCTGGTGGAATTTGCACAGATATGCCAATATTATTTAACAATTCCCGAGCATCTCGGTAGCCTCTATCCACAATCACAACATCGCCAGGTTGCAGCCAGTGTCTTAGTTCTTGATCCTGATTATATTGGTATCTTAATATACTCGCATCATTATTTCTTGTGTCGGAAAAGTATGGACCATTAACATCCAAAATATATCCATCTGGGGCAACAACTAGCACTGGCTTAACAAGATGGCAATGTTTGTGAACTGAATAGGACTGCCTGAGGGTCTGAAAATTTTTGCTACGCTGTATGTTAACATAAGTGGCATCGATACAAATAATGGCCTTTGGGTTTTCAGGTTCCTCATTAAATAACTCATTTGCAAATCTGGTAACGTGTTCAGCAATAAATTGGTTACGGTTTATGTGACGAGGTCCTAAATTCTGGGGCACAAAATTATTGGATAATGATTCCTTAACTTTTTGAATTGCCAATGAGACACCCTGTCTGCTACCATAAGAAAACATCGCCGCTAAAAACGTGTCTGAAATTCCTTGACGTAATTTACATAAAAAACACAGTAAATCTTTTTTTTTAACTTCTCTCCTTCTTCCGTAAATATTAACATTCGCACAAAGGTTGAACAATTCCCGAAATTGATCCCTGTTTAAGGATGACAGCGCACTCAGCTCCTCATCACTGAAATTGTTTTCATCCGAAAAAATTTCATTTTTTGTGTTACTTTCTCGTATTGTTGTCAACAACTGATCCAACTCTGCCCCTTTTAAATTGTATGGCATTTTAATGCACCTTATACCATTTTCTAATGAAAACAGTA
>JARFJB010001355.1:2352500-2407500 GCA_036346205.1 Vesta saturnalis | reverse complement strand
AAAAAACGACATCGCTTTCAAACCTTCGTTAACAAAAAAATAATTTGAAACACTCAATAAAAAAACACAATATTATATTACCTTAATGTCTAGATTAACACCTCTCCTGTGTTACAACAATTCAAAACGAACCAGGTGATCGGTTACTGCTATGACGGAAATGGAATCTTCCTGCTCTGACAAATGACGAATGAAAATGTTGACTAATGTTCTTTGTACACAAACAACTCCTTAATTCTCGGTAAAATGTTACTGCATTAATTAAAAACTTCTTTTAAAATAATAATTTGTGCGCTCAACTTGCTTGTTAACTTTTATCTTTTAAATAGTTTTATTCACATTAACAATCCAAAAGGTTAATAACTTTATTTAAATAACTATAATTTTAATATACAGCGAAAGTTTCTTTATATTCCAACACGCTTTGTACGGCAAATAAGTGGCACTTCAAGAACGTTAATGTTAAAAAAAAATCCGAAAAAGCGATATAAACCAAATAGGTCACTGAAGCACTAATATAACACGACGATGATCTTTAGGTACTTAATTACGTAAAATCGAAATCGGCACTAGGTATAATCCTTTGGTGATTGAACAGTTTTACTTAAATCCCTTCACAGGTTTTCTTCAGAAGTAGCTAACTACCCTTACTACACAAAAGTTCGTTCGTTAAGCACCAAAAGGTCCAATATATCAACGTTCTAAACCACCCCTTAAAGCGTCACAACAATCCATCTTGGATTTTTGAATCCCACCACTCAAAAAAAATCTCATCTAATTTAATTCCACCAATTGAAAAACGGAAGGAGTAGCTAAGTTACCCCCAACACATAAACTTCGTTTCCATTCGTAAGGGCTCGATAGTTTTCAAAATTTTAAACGTCAGCAAAATCGACGTGAAAAATATCCCTATATTTTCGTTAAAGTACAAGCAATTAGTCCCACATGCTACCTCTACGATTCAAAACCAACATACTCAATATTAATCTGAACCACTATAATTAAGCGACTTTATGTCGCCAGCATGACATCATATGCATTTAAATCTACACTCTTTCTCTAAATTACGTAATTTTACAAAACTTTCCATTAAATTTTACGGAAATCACACGAAATAAACCTTATTTACACTTATAAACTATTTACAAATAATACGTTACTCAACATTCAATAAACGGGGAATAATAAGGAAAAACAATCTAGATAACGGAATAATAATTCACAAACAAAAAAACTAAAGCTCGCCACACACCATCCCTAAAGGTCGCAACACACGTTAAACAAATTTAATCATAAAACTCAACTTGACAACAAAATTTTGACGGTAAATCGCTAGAAAATCGTGATCCTATCACAACATACACATTCACGTACGCACCTACATACGTACGCACGTATACACACACAGACACACAAACACACACAGACACACACACAGACATCAAGTTCAAATTGGTCTAGATGATATTGAAAATGATGCAAGCGTATAAAGAGTAATAAGTATTACACATACCCTACTACTTAACTACTAAACATTTTTCTCTTAATACAAAATAGTGTACATTATCCTTAGTTTAGCATTAAATTCAATTACAATCTCAGTTTAAACTTATATTAATAAAATACTGACGTTTCATCTCCTTTAGCAAATATATAAGCGCTTGTTATAAACTTCAGAGTTTCCCCGATCTCAAATATAATTATTCTTAATAAAGGTCTATTCGAATTTTACAGTTACGTTAACAGTTATAGCGTAAATGATCTTAACCAAAATTTTTGTAGAATAAGGGTATTTTAAAAGTAACTCCAAATGCTTAGTTTTATTAAAATGGGTAAATTGCGCAATCACACACACGCTCCCTCACACACACACACACACACGCGACACACACACACACACACACACACATGCACACACCAATACACATACAAACACACTCACGTACATATATACACAACAAACCACACCATACCACTCTCATATACACAAAACTCACAAAGACACACACACTTACACACGCACGCGCGCGCACATACATACATACTAACACCCACACACCCACAGACACACGCACATAAACAAAAGTCACACACGCACACTTAGACGCACGCACACAAACACAAAACACAAAAAATGTATAGCGCGCACACACACACACACACAGACACACATACGCACACACTCTGACACACACACACAGACACACACAAACACACAAACACACACACACAAACACGCACACACAAACACGCACACACACACGCACGCACACACGCACGCATGCACGCACGCACGCACGCACGCACGCACACACACACACCACACACACACACATACAAACACAACACACACACCACACACACACACACACACAACAACACACACACACACACAACACACACACAACACACACAACACCACACACACACACACACACACACACACACACACACACACACACGACACACCACACACACACACACACACACACACACAACACACACACACACGACACACACACACACACACACACACACACACACACACACACACACACACACACACACACACACACACACACGACACAAAAATACACACAAAATAAATATATATATATATATATATATACATAAACACATCACGTTGCACATACACATTCAAATCTAATACACAACACACACAACACACACACACACACACACGCTACATGCACATGCACCAACAGACATATAACAACATAACCACGCTTACAGCACATACACATACGCATGATCACAAAAATGGACATGCGCTACATAAAAACAACAACAGACACACACACACACACACACAAAACAGACACACACAAACAGACAATACTAACACGCACACTAATATATACAATCAGTTACTCACGACACCTGCATACACACATACACACACAACACACACACACACAAACCACACTATACCACTTACCCGTACAGACACACACCACACACATGCACATAACAAATATACACAGAGCACACATAAACACACACGCACACGCTCACATGCACGTGAACTAACAACATACACACAACACCACACTCACGACTACGACATACACATTTGCAAAACTCACATACACGTACGATAACATCACATGCGGTCGCGTACATATACACACACTCATACTCACGATACACACATACACATACGCAAGACTTACACACAGCACGCACACGCATACCACACACCACACACACACACACAACACAAATCACACACGCAAACTTAAACGCACGCACACATACAAACACAGCAACGCACACACAACACCACACACACACACACACACACACACACACACACACACACACACACACACACACACACACACACACACACACACACACACCACCACACCACATACACACAGCACACACACAGCAGCACACAGCACACACACACACACACACAACACACACACACACACACACACACACACACACACACACACACACACACACACACACACACACGACAACACAACACATACAACACACACACACACTAACATATATAATATATATATATATATCACACAACATCACAGCATTCCACATACACATCACAAAAACTTACATCAACAACACTACACACAGACTACACACACACACAGCAACAGTACATGCACATGCACACAACAGACATTCACACATACTGCACCACCTATACGCACATACACATACCATATCACATGCACATGCGCACTACATACATACACAACACACACAACACAGACACACACACACACACACACACACACAAACAGACACACGCTCTAACACGCACACTAATATATACAATCAGTTACTCACGACACACTAGCATACACACACACACAACACACACCACACAAACCACACTATACCACTTACCGACAACACACACACCACACAACATGCACATACACACACAGGCACACACTAAACACACACCACACGACTCACATGCACTACTACACACACGACATACACACACACACACACACACGACTTAACACATACATGCACACACAATATATAAATATCATATTTATACGTACATATATATCACATACGCTTGCGACATATACACATCTCCATACTCATTACACACACACACACACAGACTACACACACACACACACACACACGCACACGCTCACATGCACATGCACCAACAGACATTCACACACTCGCACTCACGCTTACGCACATACACATACGCATGATCACATGGACATGCGCTCACATACATACACACAACACACACAGACACACACACACACACAAACAGACACACACAACAGACACACACACACACACAATATTCACGTTACACACACTGCATACACACACACACACACACGCACACAAACCACACTATACCACTTACCCGTACAGACACACACCCACACATACATGCACATACAAATATACACAGGCACACACTTAAACACACACGCACACGCTCACATGCACGTGACTAACAGACATACACACACACTCACACTCACGCTTACGTACATACACATTTGCAAAACTCACATACACGTACGATAACATGCACATGCGGTCGCGTACATATACACACACTCATACTCACGATTACACACATACACATACGCAAGACTTACACACACGCACCCGCGCGCACGCATACTCACACACTCACAGACACACACATAAACAAAAATCACACACGCAAACTTAAACGTACGCACACATACATAAACACAATGCATACGCGTTTTCACACACATACATGCGCTCACACGTACACATACACACGCACACACACACACACACACACACACACACACACACACACACACACACACACACACACACACACACACAGTATACATACATAACACACACACACACACACTACACATACAAAACACACACACACACACACACACACATACAGGCACACACATACTCATAGATACATGCACATACATGTACATGCACACGCACACACACACTAACACACGCGATCTGGTGCACATGCCCTCACATACATGCTAACACACTCACACTCACGAATACGCACATACATACACACAGAAACTCACACATACACGCGCACATACACACACAAACATACACACGCACTAACACGCACACTAACATTTAAACACAGTTACACGCACGCATACACACATTCACACATACTGTAACGGGAGCTTTAGAAAAATCATAATTTCGCGCTAAATTTTACGAGATTAGATGTTTATACATTATTTCTCTGGATAAAGAAACAGTTATTGTTTATTTGCATTTGAATGTAATTAATATTAATGTGAAAAGCTTGAGTTTGTTTTAATAAGTTATCTATATATTCAATGTGAAAGTGTTTAAAATACGCGCAAGCGCATTAATGTGTTCAGAAGGACTGACCCTGTTATAATAATGATGTACAGTTTTTAAGTCAGTCGCATATAGTGAGCGAGCAAAAACAGTCGGGATAAGTTAGCGGACAGAAAGGGTCGCATAAGAAATAAGCGATCAAAAATCGCAGTCTAAGCGACATTGTATAGTCACGCTGCCCTATAAGGTGTTAAGATTACAAATAAAATTTAATTAACGGTGATAGAGAAGAAGTAGAAAATTACCTTCCTATTAAAATAATAAAAAGTGACGTAATAAGTGAAGATAATGCGTGTTGCACGTCTCATAACCGTAATCAATTGTGTTTAAATAGTGAACAATAAATATAATAGACAGTAATCGACCCAAATTAGGAAATCGATGTATAAAGGACAATAACTCGAATTTATTGATGTGTAAAAAGCGAGCATTGGCGGATTGTAAATAGCTTGAATTTTGTTGCACTGGCTATTTGTAGTTACTGAATGATTAAGTAAAAACTGTATAGTTTAAATATATCGAACAATTATTTACTAAAGTCATTACTTGATGAAAGAAAATCAGAAGCGTATTCAACTACACAATGGTATAAGGAAAGATAAGGACAACAATAGAAAAAGGGTGCCAGAGTGCCGACAGGTGACACCACCGGAAGAACAAGCTCTAACCTATCTGAGGCCCCGTGTCATCGGTCTAAGAAACGCCAGCATTACATCATCAGTTGCAACGAAGATAAGTAAGAACCTTTTTTGTTTGTGTTAACAAATAAAACTTTTTTGTGTTTGATTTCTCGAAATTTTACATTTGATTATCAAAATTAAACGAGAACAATCGTTTGATTCTGATAAAGATTTTATTTGTTATATGTTAGTTTCAAAAAAGTTATTTTAGATTTAGGTTTGATTTTATATAAATATTTGTAAACAATGCATTGATGCATTTTCGCTCAGATTTGGAATTTAATTAAATGAGTATAACATTTGCTTTACTTTTATTGCTAAACATTACTAATATCACAAGCTTGAGCAATTATTGAATATATAAATGCAGAAAGAGGTCAAACTCGATAGGAATCCAGATAAATAAATAAATCGAAATGAACATAATTTTGGGCAATGATAACAGAAAGCGTTTCTTTATATTAACTTGAGTTAGCCGTTGCAACCAATTAAGAAAGGAGTTAGTAAACATAAAGCTTAGAATTCCTTTACGCAAACCGAAATTAATTAGCAATCAAAGTAAAAATTAACTAGGAAATGATATCTTTATAAGTTGAATCCATTCTGTTTTAATAAAACCTAATAAAAAATAATCATCTCTGGTATTAAATTTTCTTCAATAATGTTGATATTATAAAAAGTTTAAAAGAACTCGAATCTTATTCTTTGGAGCGGGTTAAATAAACAAAAGTCGTATCTAAGGGCGCTACGCCCGTTGCAATGCTCATACACTCACGCACACACATATACACACATGCGCACACACAGACGCATAGGTATACACGCAAACACAAATTTACTGACATGTTATACTAGTAGCTAGCAAGTTTTAATTGGTATAATAAAGCACATACCCGCAGGCACACACACGCGCGCCCGCGGGCATCAAGTTAAAAATGGTTGAATATGGTTTACAAGATGCAAGATACAAGATCTCATTATTTATGAAACTATTAGTTACGAAGTCCTGCGTTGTAACCCTCGGTATGTGTCATATTTATGCCTTACGGTTTTATTAATAAAAGTGCAAGGTGTCTGCATTCATTCATGAAAATCCATCATTATCGGAAAATTTCTACTGTTCCTTTTAACTTTAATGAACCTAGAATGATATCAATTTTGCCAAAAAGTACAAATCTTTACGATGTGTAACTCAAAATGTTGTGAATAATTATCACTGCATGTCCATTTTTCCACTAATAAACACCCTGTAAACAATGTTTATCGTAATTTCAAGCAGAATTAAAATGTGTACTTTGAGAATATCAATATTTGCGGATGCTTTATGAGCATGAAACAAAGCTAAATCACATTGCAAATAGCACTTTACATAATCGATACGGAAACAGTATAATGTTTGCTGAACTTCAACTGTTGTAAGTTAGGTGTAATTAATAGGGTATTTACCATTGAAGTGCTTTTGCTTAACATATTGTATACATTTCATGTGTAAAAAGGATTTATAATAAACAACTGACTACAATGCTTTACACACTTGATACACTAATTTTATTAATAATTTATTGAGGAAAGGATGCTGTAAATAACAGGGGAAGCTGATTTTAGATTTTTTCTTTTTATTCCCATTACATGTGTGAGTCTTCAACCAACATTACATAGAATCTTGACCATGCCTCTACGCCTACCTTACTACCGTTAACTTCAGTATGAATTATGTTTAGTAAGAATTGACGATACTGAATTCATACACCATTTCCTAAACATTGCTTCTTCTCAAGCCAAAACCATATTTATTTATTGGTTAAGTCATCATTATTGTAGTGTCGTTAAAATTATAGGAAATGATCAAAATGATACAAAAATGACACAAAGACAATACTTTTTATTGCTTAGGTAACTTTTTGTTGATTTTTTTTATTTCACACTGATAGAAATAAAAACTGAAACAAGCCCTATTCTTTAGAAAAATGTTATACATCGAGTACATCTAAGGTTAGTAATCTTAAAGTGAAACGTCTACGACTAGTTGAATTTATAGATTTAAATGGGTTGTGCTGCAAACAGCAATAAACCTTTAATTTTCAATCGATACACAAACTTACATCGTTATATCACTATTGGAAACTGTTATATATCGTCACTTTTCCGTATTAGCAATCAAATTGGAAGCAACGATGGAGTGAATAAAGTTTCAGTACATCAATGCAAGTGAGAGAGTGATAATTTTATAATGTAAAATCAAATTGTATTACAATTATAAATAAACAATAAAAGTGGGTGCGCAAATCTTATGCCAATTCGTTTATATATTTAGAAATGAATCTAATTATTATGCCAAATTACACGCGTTTTTATTGAAAAGACAGAAATGTGTAAGATTTTTATATTTAAAATAAAGAATAGCTATTGTAAAATTATACAAGGTCCCACACCACAGAGCCGTAAATATGATAGACAAAGGAAAATGTCTCGGGCAAAAGTTATTTCCTGCGGAAAAGCTTCACCACCTAAAAATATTCACATACACACAGATTGTCCCTCTGCTATCTCAAATAGAACCACTTATATTATTTTATATTATGATTCTACATGACATTCAAGTTCACCTTTATCTGAAACACTTTTCAACTGATAACTGTTATTTTAATATGGCCATTTTTTTCAAATTTTGACATTTGGAATTCACCAGAAAAAGACGCTTTCTCTGGTCCTATTAGAAGTACGGCTATGGGCTCTAGATATGTTGTTGGGGAGCTACAAAATCTACCAGGCATGTTTTAGAAACTTTGTACAATCTGATCCAAAAGTCACATGAAACTTGAATATCGTAAAATTTTGAAAACTTTTTTACCAAACACAACGCCCTGTATTTGTAGTATTCGTCAAATGCAGTTTTAAATGTATTATCAATCTGCAGTGGTATTACCGATATCTATCTTATATGGTTTTTGCGTTACTTCGAAGAATTTGTTTGGGTATAAAAATAATTCCATCTGACAGAAGTGCACTGTATATTTCTCAGCGTATTATTTCTAATCACTCGATTCAAGATTGATGGGCAAACATTATGGTATGTATTAACCTGTTGCTATCTCTTATCGTTATTTTAAGGATTTGGGATTACTTCAAAAAAATAAAGAAATGAAGAAATAAAGAAATGAAGAAAAAAGAAATAAAGAAATAAAGAAATAAAGAAATAAAGAAATAAAGAAATAAAGAAATAAAGAAATAAAGAAATAAAGAAATAAAGAAATAAAGAAATAAAGAAATAAAGAAATAAAGAAATAAAGAAATAAAGAAATAAAGAAATAAAGAAATAAAGAAATAAAGAAATAAAGAAATAAAGAAATAAAGAAATAAAGAAATAAAGAAATAAAGAAATAAAGAAATAAAGAAATAAAGAAATAAAGAAATAAAGAAATAAAGAAATAAAGAAATAAAGAAATAAAGAAATAAAGAAATAAAGAAATAAAGAAATAAAGAAATAAAGAAATAAAGAAATAAAGAAATAAAGAAATAAAGAAATAAAGAAATAAAGAAATAAAGAAATAAAGAAATAAAGAAATGAAGAAATGAAGAAATGAAGAAATGAAGAAATGAAGAAATGAAGAAATGAAGAAATGAAGAAATGAAGAAATGAAGAAATGAAGAAATGAAGAAATGAAGAAATGAAGAAATGAAGAAATGAAGAAATGAAGAAATGAAGAAATGAAGAAATGAAGAAATGAAGAAATGAAGAAATGAAGAAATGAAGAAATGAAGAAATGAAGAAATGAAGAAATGAAGAAATGAAGAAATGAAGAAATGAAGAAATGAAGAAATGAAGAAATGAAGAAATGAAGAAATGAAGAAATGAAGAAATGAAGAAATGAAGAAATGAAGAAATGAAGAAATGAAGAAATGAAGAGATGAAGAGATGAAGAGATGAAGAGATGAAGAGATGAAGAGATGAAGAGATGAAGAGATGAAGAGATGAAGAGATGAAGAGATGAAGAGATGAAGAGATGAAGAGATGAAGAGATGAAGAGATGAAGAGATGAAGAGATGAAGAGATGAAGAGATGAAGAGATGAAGAGATGAAGAGATGAAGAGATGAAGAGATGAAGAGATGAAGAGATGAAGAGATGAAGAGATGAAGAGATGAAGAGATGAAGAGATGAAGAGATGAAGAGATGAAGAGATGAAGAGATGAAGAGATGAAGAGATGAAGAGATGAAGAGATGAAGAGATGAAGAGATGAAGAGATGAAGAGATGAAGACATGAAGAGATGAAGAGATGAAGAGATGAAGAGATGAAGAGATGAAGAGATGAAGAGATGAAGAGATGAAGAGATGAAGAGATGAAGACACGAAGAGACGAAGAGACGAAGAGACGAAGAGACGAAGAGACGAAGAGACGAAGAGACGAAGAGACGAAGAGACGAAGAGACGAAGAGACGAAGAGACGAAGAGACGAAGAGACGAAGAGACGAAGAGACGAAGAGAAGAAGAGACGAAGAGACGAAGAGACGAAGAGACGAAGAGACGAAGAGACGAAGAGACGAAGAGACGAAGAGACGAAGAGACGAAGAGACGAAGAGACGAAGAGACGAAGAGACGAAGAGACGAAGAGACGAAGAGACGAAGAGACGAAGAGACGAAGAGACGAAGAGACGAAGAGACGAAGAGACGAAGAGACGAAGAGACGAAGAGACGAAGAGACGAAGAGACGAAGAGACGAAGAGAGAAGACGAAGAGACGAAGAGACGAAGAGACGAAGAGACGAAGAGACGAAGAGACGAAGAGACGAAGAGACGAAGAGACGAAGAGAAGAAGAGACGAAGAGACGAAGAGACGAAGAGACGAAGAGACGAAGAGACGAAGAGACGAAGAGACGAAGAGACGAAGAGACGAAGAGACGAAGAGACGAAGAGACGAAGAGACGAAGAGAAGAGACGGAAGAGACGGAAGAGACGGAAGAGACGGAAGAGACGAAGAGACGAAGAGACGAAGAGACGAAGAGACGAAGAGACGAAGAGACGAAGAGAGCGAAGAGACGAAGAGACGAAGAGACGAAGAGACGAAGAGAAAGACGAAGAGACGAGAGAAGACAGAGAAGAGACGAAGAGACGAAGAGACGAAGAGACGAAGAGACGAAGAGACGAAGAGACGAAGAGACGAAGAGACGAAGAGACGAAGAGACGAAGAGACGAAGAGACGAAGAGACGAAGAGACGAAGAGACGAAGAGACGAAGAGACGAAGAGACGAAGAGACGAAGAGACGAAGAGACGAAGAAGAAGACGAAGAGACGAAGAGACGAAGAGACGAAGAGACGAAGAGACGAAGAGACGAAGAGACGAAGAGACGAAGAGACGAAGAGACGAAGAGACGAAGAGACGAAGAGACGAAGAGACGAAGAGACGAAGAGACGAAGAGACGAAGAGACGAAGAGACGAAGAGACGAAGAGACGAAGAGACGAAGAGACGAAGAGACGAAGAGACGAAGAGACGAAGAGACGAAGAGACGAAGAGACGAAGAGACAAAGGGACAAAGGGACAAAGAGATAAAGAGATAAAGAGATAAAGAGATAAAGAGATAAAGAGATAAAGAGATAAAGAGATAAAGAGATAAAGAGATAAAGAGATAAAGAGATAAAGAGATAAAGAGATAAAAAATAAAGAAATAAAGAAATAAAAAAATAAAGAATTAAAGAAAAAGTAAAGTGCTAATTTAACAACTGTTTAAAATGTTATCCATTCTGTTGACGGTGCAAGGTGGGCGTTTTATGAGTTAACGACGACTACTCTAACATTTCATGTGTAATTGACTGAAATTGCCTTGCGGAAGTATCCTGATATATTATGGTCGTTATATTCCCCCATAACAATCTAACAGGTCCAGACCTTCCGATCTATTGTCCCGGAACAAATCATTCCTATATTCTTGAACTTGATATGAAAAATGGGCAGAATCTGCATCTTGCTGGAACTATATTTCTTTCCTTTGGCCCTCAGGCTCTTAACTGCAGCAAACGGTGTTGAAGGAGGTCTATTCAAATGATGTTCAAAAAAATGTGGTCCAATGTCATGATCTCCCGTTATACCACCCCAAACATTGAACGACCAACGATGTAAAGAAACCTTGGTTTTACTCAATTTCTTCTGCGCCTAATAAAAGATGCGACGCGTTTCTCGAAATCTCGCCGAGTAAGTTCCTAATTGAGCTGAATATCATAATCATATACTTTGTTTTGCTTTAAAATCCGCTGTACTGATTTTTCATTGATACCAGTTATCTCCACAACTCCCATTTGACTGGCGTGGGCATTTTCAGTTGCAGACAGCAGCACCGACGATTGATTGTGTTTTAAGTACGTGACACTACCAGTTCCCATAAATCTGTTCAGATATCTTGTAAAACAAGCTACTTTTGGGTGTCGTTTGTCAGGATAAGTGTATTTATAAATCTTACTGCCAACAAACAATTTCATAATATGGACTTAAAACAACTATAAGGTATTTTACTTCTCAGAAATGTCAAATGCTGACAGATAATGAACAATCGTAGGTTCGTAGAAGAATACTCGATCAAATGCTGTTGTTGCGCTGACAATAATTTGAGTTTATTTCTTATAAAACGGTAAGAGATAGCAACAGATTAACACATACCAAAATGTTTGCCTTTCAATCTTGAATCGAGTGACATTAAGAAATATACTATTTAAGATAGCGTAGATGAGCCCTATGTACCCTGTTTAGGGACATTGTACGTCAGTATTTTCAGGTGTTAAAGCTTTTCGTCACAAATAATTTTTGCCTGAGACATTTTGCTGTCTACCGTATTATCGACGCTATCTTCCGTGCACGTAGTACTAGAGGACGCTGTATATAATTACTGAAAGAGTAGAAGCGTGAGTTACTAAAAGAAAAATTATATCATGATGCAACAAATCTGTAAGGCGGATTAACGTGATAATTTCCAAAATAGATAATTTTTAAGTTGTCTGAGTCCCATCATGTTTCTGATTGGTCTTATTAAAAGTTCCTACGTCTACAGTAGGATAGCTAGGCCGATCCTGATCCACCTTTTCACTTACATTAGGATATCTAAATTTGCCCTTCGTCAAGTCTTATAAAAATTATTAAATCAAATGGTGAAGGTCACCACGTACACGTTAGTATAGCTATGCTGATACTAATCCACTTTGGCCTTGATATTTTCAAGGTCATTGGAGGTCGCGTGTGGGACTTTTATTTTGAAGGTGCATGGAAATGTTCAAGGTCACCAAGCAATTCTTAGAATTTTGGTCAAGTCGAGGCCATGTGTTAAATCAGGATTTTCAGGGCCACCTGCAGGGGTATCGTATTACAGACAGATTGTTGCCTATACTAAAAGGTAAATCAAGTTTAAATGGTTCTTGTATTGGCTAAATGCTCCTCAAGGTGAAATCCTTGGGAATAGCAACATTCGTAACCAATGACTTTGTGCATGCGCCGGTCACCTGCATATCTTGGAATCAAAGTTCATTGACCTTTTCCAAGGCATCGGAAAATTTCAAGGTCGCGCCCCCAGCACTTCTTGGAATAAAACTTTATTGACCTTTTCAAAGTCATCGGGAGATTTTAATGTCACGCCCCCCACCAATTCTTGGAATCAAAGTTATTGACCTCTGTCTCAAGATCACCAGCCAATTGTTAGAATGTAGCCGAGGTCGCGAGTCAAGACGTTAATTCCTAGAAATTAATTCTCAAGGTCGGGGGTATCATACAGATTGTCGTTGTCTGTGCTAAAATGGGTGTCAAAGTTCTTGTATTGACTAAATTGTACTAAAAAGATTATGCTTACGTGTCCTCATACTACTATCCTAAACCACCAGGATCAGATAGTTTTCGTAAGAACCGGATCCGGCTCCCAAAGACATACAGCCATTTTCCAAAATAGGGGATCTCTTTCGCAACACAGGTAGCCGTTTTTCCCCATTTGAAGGTCACACCTCCGAAAAAAAACAAAGAGGATCCATTGTTCTGGCCGAGTAAGGGTCAGAATTCCTAAAAATAGATTGTTATCCCCACCATTTCAGGCTCAATTCTGAGAAATCAATTTTGAAAAACAAAGGCGATCCATTGTTGAAACCGACGCTTCAAGGTCTATGCTTACAATTTTTAAGGTCACGCCTCTAAGAAAAAGAACAAATGCGATCCATTGTTCTAGCCGAGTTAGGGTAATAGTTCCTAAAAATAGATTGCATATCCAGCTTCCCCCACCATTTCAGGCTAAATTCTGAGAAATCAATTTTCAAGAACAAAGGCAATTCAACCGACGCTTTAAGGTCATCTAACAAATAAAACATTTTTTATAAAACTTGTAATGTATTAACCACAATATTCATCTATATACAAATACAAAAATCGATTTAGGTCAATCTACATATTACGGGAAGTTTGATGTAGTCACTTAACATTTTGTAATACCTTTGTTGGACCATATCTATTTTATTTATTATTTGTTTCTTACATTCAATTTCCTTCAACTGATTTTCGTTTAATTTGGTCCACGACACATCATCATCTTTCCTAATAGGTATTTTCATCGCTTCATTATAATGTTTACTAGCCATACATTCAGCTTTCCTTAAACCCTTCATATCAGGGTCTGAGATCCTTTTACTTTGAGACATTGTTCAAGACATTACAAACCTACATCTCTTAAACTTATATGCAAAAACACAAATTAAAATCTTTTAATTATACAGTTACGTAAACCTAATACGCAAATTTCAATGTCAATTCTGAGAAATCTATTTTGAAGGTTAAAGGTGATCCGAACTTATCCGATCTTACCCGATCTTATCTGTATATGAGTAGATAAAGAACAGTCTCACGTCAGTCGATGCATTGCAATCGTGACAACAAATTACCTAAAGAGTTGTGAAGAGCAATTATTACATAATCACCAGTGTATGCGTCATATTTTTTTACATTACAATCGTGACTAGAAGTTTTATTGTAAACCTAAAATGTGAAGAGCATTTAGATATTTGTTAAGAGTTCATTATTACGTGTGTGCTTTATATTGTTGAAAGTAACTATGAGTATGCCAAGTAGCAGTGAGATAATTAATTTAACAAGGCGTGTTATTCCTTTATTGAAACAAAAAAGGAATTTGCGAGGCACATCCGTATAGTTAACACCAATATTAAGCTATTGCAAGATAATTAAAAATAAAATTTATTATGAGACCAATGAAAGTCTGCTTAAGCTTGAGAGCAATTTAGGTTAAAGAACGCTTCAGAGAAAGTTGGTAGTGAAGAGTTGACGCAGGGCAAATTTAGATATCCTAATGTAAGTGACAAAGTGGATCAGGATCGGCCTAGCTATACTACTGTCTACATCGCAATAAGCGTTATTCTGAAAGGGGCGTTACATTCAAAAAGTTCAGGTTTGTGGGCCGTGTAGTAAAACACAAACTCATCAATTTTTGGAAAATGAATACAATTTATAACAATTTTTCTAAATACTAATCAATTTTAGACCTCCTACGAACAACTTAGTGCATTTTAAAGCTTTTAAGATTTTTAAGAAATCCTCTTAGCTTTAAAATTTATTTATAAATTCATCATTATTTGTATTATAAATGCAATTTATAATACAAATAATGATGAGTTTGTCTTTTACTACGCGACCCGCAAACCTGAACTTTTTTAATGTAACAATTCCAATAACCATTAAAGGTTATACGCCCCTTTCAGAATAACGCTTATTGCGATGTAGACTTAGGAACTTTGAATAAGACTAATCAAAAACATATGATTACTAATTTCCTAATGTATAATCCTTTAGATTTTAAGGGAATTATGCAATACGACTCAGACAACGTATAAATTAACTATTGCCAAATATTTTTTTTAGAAATTGTAACGCTAATTCGCCCTACAGGTACAAGAACTTTAAGTTCAACTATGGTTAAAACAAATCCTATTGGTAACTGTTTTTTGACTATGAACTTTTTTTTCAAATTTTGACATTTTGAATGCATCAGAAAAGAAGCTTTTCTCTGGCCCTGTTAGAAGTACAGCCACAGGCTTTAGATATGTTGTTGGGAAAGTTTTTCGCTACAATATTTAGTGAGAATATGTCACAAACTTTACTCAATCTGGTCCAAAAGTCACTTCAAACTCGAATATCGTGAACACTCGATATTTTTGCTTTTCATCAGACGTATTCTTAAAATGTCACTCGATTCAAGATTGAAAGTCAAATATATATATATATATATATATATATATATATATATATATATATATATATATATATATCATTCTATCATTTTTGCGTCCATCTATTTGGCATTTACCATCAATCTGGCTACACTTTGCAAAGTGGCGTCTGTATATGGACGCCAGATTACAATCCTTAATAATTTTCTTGGTATGAGTGTTAGAGAAGCACCGATGATAAAAGACAATTCTGATAGAATCCTATAATACTCATTCTCAGTATGGGGCCCATTCCATACTCCTACGTTGAGATTTTTTAAAAACTTGTCGACGCCAAAATCGTGTAATTCGTAAAATTGTATAAAAACTTAGTTCAGCACTTTGCCGTCACGGCGCTATTTCTAAATATACTTTTATTGTATTTATTCTGTACATTTACAATCTTTTAGGCGTCTTTAAATGGCAACACTGTAAAACCAATTTCTAATATTCTTTCTTATTTAATTTCATATTTACAGCCTTCTGGCGTCATTATACCTAGATATACAATTGATATTACTTAACATCATTATGAACTCACACATGCATTATTTTGTAAATCATTCTGAAGTCATATATTAACATATATACATACTGTTTATTCTAAGCAAGATTAGCTACCTCATGCACCTCAAATACACCATTCTATGTACACACCCAGAAAATAATAAAATTTACAGATAAATGTAAAAAATTAAAAATGCAAATTGGTTAATATGTTTTACAGTTTTGTCATAGGTAGATAACTACGACGGTTGTTTGTATTAGTAATTTTGCTTGGGGCACCCAGTTGATTCGAACGTTACCAGATGATATAATCCAATGCAAAATTTACTTATTATTAAAACAGTTGAGATGACATTATTACCCTTATTTTAAAAGGGTGACTTTTTAAATCGCATTTCGGATTCGCTTCTATATTTGTGTGTGTACAAATATAAAAAAATCCGTTTAAAATTAATTAAATAACTTTGTACACCAAATTCATAGTTTTAATCGACACTTCATAGATTTAATTTTGAATTAGTATTTGTTTCAATTCTTAGAGGTAAATAGTTTAACCGAAAGTTTTACCGCGAAGTATATTCATCCTTGGATTTTGCTTAGTAAACCTCTAACGAACTGCAGAATGTAGATTAAGAAACAAGTGTCTTAATTTTGAATTACGTAGTAACTTGTTACGATGAGACCGTTTATTTATCAAAATTATTTTTTTAGTGCGACCAAGTTAAATTAGTACCGTTTAGGGCGTTTAGAAACCAGTTCTATTATTAACCTCGTGTCTGCGCATGCGCGCGTCTGTGCTTGTGCGTCAGTACATGTACAAGCATGGGTGCATGTGTGTTTATCGTTTATCAGGACGTCCATGTCGCTGGCGTATTTGTACTTTTAGAACTAAAGTTGAGTACTTTGTGTTATACTCAGAGAGGTATAATGAGTACGACACCCATCCATGTCCATAAACAGCACTACTAGTTCCTAATAATAGGGCGACACACAATTCTTCCACTGAACCTGTATCATTCTTTTCCCTGTTGAAAATTGTTATTGACTTTCAAAAGGCGGGGTTTTATGCAAGGCTGCTCTACATCTAATTCACTATACTTAAAAAAACGAATGTACGAAAAAAGGTCGCGGACAATTGGTCGCGCGAAAAAATGTCGCGCACATTTGAACGCACATCAAAAGGTCGCCAGCGAAAAAAGGTCGCAGACAAATGATCCACATTTCCTCCACATTTTATCCAGGCTTAGGACTGGCAGTTAATAACTGCCATGTTTAAAAGTTTTTTTTTGTTTTCATATTTTATGATTTTTTTATTTTTTTTTGTTGGTTCTTGCTTTTCTGCTTTTTATATTTGTACCTCGAAGTTATGAGCAACCGCCCATAATACTCCTAATGTGGATGATTGGCATATTATTGACAAATAGTTTTCTGTCGCTGCGCCGTATCTTTACAAATTTTTTTGAGTGGCTGTTTGTTTCCAGCTATGTAGTGTTCAATTTTCAAACAATGTAAACTTCCCTCTTTCTTTAACGAATTGATAAATTTCTACAAATTTAGATGTGCTGCATTTAATATAGAGGAAACACTATTGTGCCATCCTTCTGCAGAATAATTTGTATATGGTATGACTTCCTCTATGAATTCAAAACAATTCCAAAGATTTCTTGAAAACTGCGGTTGTCGTCTCTGGTGTCGTCCATCCTAACGATCTATACACTCACCTTCAAATTTAGAGTGTACTGAGTGAAATCAACGCCGCGTCGCAGTGTTCCAGTCTGGTATTTAGATAATTGTTAACAAAAATTTAAATTTTTTAGTGCCACCATTTGCCCGCGATCTTTTTTCGTCGGCGCCCTTTTTTCGCTGGCGATATTTTGAGGCGCGCTCAAATGTGCGCGACAATTTTTCGCGTGACCAATTGCCGGCGATCTTTTTTAGTGACACCTTAACAAACATCCACGCCTAAAACAGGTTCGAACCAGGGACTTTCTTTGGATTGAATGGTGATGAAGATATTATAATTTTAAATAACTAAAAAGTGGAGAAAATAAATTAATCAAATTGTTTGTCTGATAATTAAAGTGGTTGAAATAGGCTGATTGTACCAAACTCAAAATTCTAGCACGCACCCATTATTCACTGCTTTCCTGTACTTTACACTTACTTGATAAATGTATCTCTTCTACATTGGGAGCTATTTAAATAACATAAGTATTGTATTGATTTTATTTGAACATATATGAATAGACCTTGACGCTCATATGCTGTAATAATAACAATATGTATATCTTTAACTAAGACGTCAAAATGATCGGCTAGTTCTTTGGTGATAGAACATATATTATTCGAATTAGATGAAACCAGACCTAAAACTGATTGCACATAAACTATTAATTGCAATATGTAGACGCCAATATGTTTACAACAAGAACATTGTGTATATTTTAAACTAAGACGCTAAAATGAAACATTCATAAAATTTTTGGATAATATGAAAGCAGGCGTCAAACTGGTTGCTCACAAACTATTAATATAAAATATATTGACGCCTAAATGTTTGCAACAACAACATTATGTATATTCTAATCCGAGATGCCAAAATGATTGCTTTGTTACATTAAGAGGGCATGCAACGCAGCAAGACGCCGTAATGATTTTTAGTGCAGTACTTTAATGTACGGGTTCCAGAATGATTGTCAAAAGTACCAAAATTATGTATATAGTAAAAAAAAAGCTAGAAACATATGGAATAGACCATAGAACTTAGAAAAAAATGCTGACCTATATACTTCAATAAAATATCAGAGAATACGTCTTGTTCTAGGTGACGCCAAATTAAGGAATTACGTACGGACGCAATAATGATTGCATGATGTATATATATATATATATATATATATATATATATATATATATATATATATATATATATATATATATATATATACTTGTGGATTTGTGGATTGGAGATGAACTGATGCACTTTATGACAAAAGCTTTGTGATGTTGGAATAAGTACGATGGTACACCATCAAACCATGCTAGTGTCGTGTAGTGCTTATAAAATAAGCAGGGTGCCGACTAACTACAGTGGAGATGGGCGGGAACGTGACAAAACATAAAATTACTAAAATTTGTCCTCAAACAGCTTACACTAAAACAAAAACTAAAACAAAGCTAAAAATCGAGGATGTCCCCAGAGCGCCACCATGATCTAAACTTATCTTGGTAATTATCTTAAGCTTAGATGTTAATCTTAGGGTTAAACTTTCGACACATAATCAAAACGATCAAATGAAATTTCCTTACATCTAATTTCTTACATTAATCTCAGTGATAACACTTAATCCTCTTTTCATAAAAATAAGTTTACTAACTGTTTACAATTATTAATTAGTACTTAAGGTTCTACATTTACATCTGTGCTGATTTTTACATTTAGCATCCACAAAGGGGTTAAAATTTAATCTGGTTTCACGCCCGATGCAATAGGTTGACCTTATTTACACCCTAAATCTGCTTTTTTTATTTACACATGCGCAGCTACCGCAGTTTTTATTAATCGGCTTAGTTTTACTATCTCTTTAAAATAAAAAAAAATGGAACTAAGTATACAGTTTTCTAACTCAGTCCCAAGCAGGAGGTCCGTAATTAAAACATTTCAATTAGTACACAAAGGCTTGTGCTAGATTAACGTTTTGCAATACCTTAATCTGTGCGTTAAGTCAATATTATACCGAGCATGCATTCTAACTAAGGGTTAACTACAGACTTTCTAAATGCAGATTGCCCAAACTTTTTTGTACTTAACTATCACTATCCTAACACGACACCAATTTTATGGCGCTCGTTCAAAATCAACCACTAGTAAAGGGGTTTAAATGTCATGTGATTTTACTGAGAAGAAAATGTGAAACGGAAACAATGCAAACGACATTTTAAATCTATGCTATCTTAAAATTTAAACAAAAAATGCAATCTCTTTCTAAAATCCCTGAATTAGATTTTCAAATTCACTCAGAATATTCAAATGTAGCGTGCTGTGTGTCCTTGAATCATACGTAAAATTTTAGATTTTACATTAAACTTTATTTATATGTATAACCCATATGTTACATACTCACACTATATTTATTCGAACACGTGTTACTTTTTCACGTTAATTCTAAATACAATTCCTTTGTATACTGTAGCGATTCAGTAAGTGGACAGATCCTTCAATGACCCAACCTAAAGATGCGGCAATCTATTAACCTAATTGAGTATTACTGTTATAATCAATAGGTCAATAAAAAATAAAACTACACATTAATGTTGAGATGAAACTTATATGTACTATCCACGACATTAGGTATTTATCCATAATTGCTAATTTAATCTTATAACTTTCTACCTTTAGAAGTAAGTCTGAAGGAATTGAGTCTTACATCTCTGCCTCCATTATTTTCTACCTTTTGTTAAGTTTCGCATTTCTTCCCATACAATTCCTTTTTTCACTTATTCTGCACTCTGCTTCCGAGGGAAAAACGTGTTGAACCGTAACTATAGGTATGATCACTACGTACGCACATTTCTTAATACTAAATAACTGCAGTAGTGGGTTTTCAGTGTATAATGTCAGAAACTACTCATCACATTATTATTACCAACAACAAACGCAAAAATGTACACAAGTGTTTGTAGTATTTGACCAAAGTTGCTCTTTGGGGGTGGATACGGAAAAAGTTCAAAGTTATTTAAAGATTAATGTGTTTATATTTAGCATAGGGTGGTTTGCAGATAAATGTTAACACTTAGCATGCATGCATAATTAAAAATATATGAACTTTCTCATATCTATGGCAATTGTTTACACGCAACGTGCACTAGGTGTAATTCATTGTTGTTGCACTATGGCGCTAGGTCTTTAATAGAGCGAAGTATTAAGTAATTCGTTGCACTGCGATATGTTCTACTACACTCGCGGCGCGTGCACCAAGTGTGTTAAGTGAGAGGTTACTAACACCTTGGTGGCAGCAAATGATCGTCATCCTTTATGCGATAGTTCAGTTGCGTGAGCGCCTCTATAGCACTCAAGAAAAGGAGTTGACTCGGCTAATGCAGCAGGATAGAGTGTAGATAATAGTATCAGCAGTATCAGCTATATTGCCACCTTCAACGATATTTTGAGGAAAGGTAGGCTTGCCCGTCTGATCTGTTAATGTTCTGCAGTAGTTGAGTTGGCTGCTTTTGGAACTGAAGTGGAACGGTTTGATAACTAGCTGCAACTCGCTTACTGGCGATTAAGCACGTTACTTATATACGATTTGATACATACTTTATAAGATACTTCTACCGGGTGTTTTGGCGGTTCCTCTCGTGGTCGACTTTTACACGATCAAACCGCATTAGACATCGTGAAGGCTTACCAAGGTAAACGGATTGCAAGCTAACTGCAGTGGAAATGGGTGGGTTCGATACAAGACGTAAAATGGTTGAAATTTAAGTTCAATCACCTTATACTTACCATTAAACGGTAAATAACAACATTCAATTCGGGAAAAATAGTATCTAGATGCCACCACCATTTAAAATGTCTCCGAAATAAATAGCCCTAGGCGAGTTGTTAAGTTAATTATACCTAACTGTGGAAGAAGAATTGTAACCTACTCGATAATACAGTACACAACTCAGGTTCAAACGTTCAATTCGTACAACACCCTATCACTTTAAAAAGAGCACATCAAATTTCGTCTCAATAGTCTCAATAAATCTATCTTAATCCCAAAACAACACACATATACCTGAATTCAGTTTTGAAAATCTTTAAATTCAATCAACATTCCAACACATTTATCTTACAACTTAATAAGACTTTGAACATATCTATCGTAAGCTTATTGATCGCACCCTGTATATTCATAAAACAAAAGTGTTGAGGCCATTATCTGGATACTTTCAAATTTAACCTCGTATAAAAATGAACACTATTAATACGTATCATAAAAATCCTGAAATAAATAAATATCACCCAATTTGGATAAATAATAGTACGGTCTATTAATTTTTAACCACAAAAACATTGCGTCGTGAATGAATCATATATATTCTATAATACTGTTTACATTTTTATCATTAAAATGTATTTAAACGTTTGCAAGAATGAATTATTGTGATTCAAATCTGGAACTTCTACTTAATAAATAAATCGCGACCAGTATTGTGTACTCAAAGACTTAATCAACGCAAAGCAATTACATTTTGTAATATGACTTACAATAAACAATTTCCAGAATAATCATTTAGCCAAATATCAAAAGCGTGATTACTTTTAAACGGTCTAATGTTTTGTATCACTTCATACATCAAACAAAACAGTGAAATCTTAGAATATAATATTGCTTCTCTTTAAAGCTTTAAACTGTAAGGAAGGTCCATCACAATTTAAACAAAAGAATAAGTTAACTAATCGAACTCTATTATCCAAATTTTGCAAAAACCAATATATATATATATATATATATATATATATATATATATATATATATATATATATATATATATATATATATATATATATATACTCTGCTCCCGTAAATCAACACATACTAATTACACATTAATTCTTATACATGAATGGCCCTACTACCTATATTCTAGCATATAATAACAGATAATGGTAATTGATTATCCTTAAAGCATGAAATAAGATTTACAATATAAACAATGACATCTCTAAAGATAATCAAACTTCAACCATTAAATATTTAAAAATTATTATATATTCCCTTGTCTCTTATCCGGTGTAATATCCTATCTAATAACCAGCCCTTAACGGGGTTTTAACACCGGTCGTCACACTATACGCTAACTTAAATGTCTGTTTTTATTCGATTTACTGAATGCTCTTCAAATAATATTTGTCACGAATATTACTTATATATTAATTACACTTGATCACTAAATTCTTAATTGTCTATAAACGATCAATTAATTGCTGTTAATAAACGCATATATATTTACCTCAGTATTATTAATGTCCAATACGGACTAATTTACATACCTATACATAACACACCTTTATTTAGTTATAAAAAGGGTCATTTCAAGTTTTTTCTCGATCATGTGGGTTTTATAAGCTATACTTTTTCAATTTAGCTATCGCTGTTTATTACAAATCTGTTTAAACACTTCTTAAATTTCAGTTTAATAACAATTTTCAATTCACATTAATTCCTTTTACTCATAAACCATAAACCATAAACCATAATGGGTTCTTGCAGTAAACTAATGTCTACTACGGCACTAATTATTTACAAAATTCCACACTTATATTTGCTCCACATATCATCCATGTGCATCAACTTTCCTTCTGCAAAATTCAGTCACTTTAAATACCATTTGTCCTTGAGCATACATATAATTTTCCATTGTACAATATTATGTCATTTATGCAAGCAAAAACATATTCTTCTTTTACACTTTAAAATAATATCAATGTATATCACCAATTTACACGCCATCCATTTACAGTAATTTTACTCGCATTCCTTAAAATACAGTAGCCAGATACAGTAGGATTCATACTCGTCTCGATAGGGGTTACTAAAACATTATTTCTGATTCAAATTTAATACTTCCAACTCATAAATATTTATACCACATTTAAATACGCTTTTATATAATTCTCAATGCTGTACAAAAATTCCGGTGGCGTAACATTTTCACCAATTTATATTATGTACATACATGTTTCATATGCAAACTCACGTCCATACTTACGTCCTACGCACAACACGAGAGTGCATATTTCCAATGCGTCAAAATAATTTTACACGTCTGCGGATAAGTTGTTTGTTGCTTGTTTCACGTTTGATGGCATCATGCAAGCGTGGTGCACGGACCGTGACGGTAGTGGATGGTGCAACCCTCGAATGTTTAATTACACTGGTGTACTTGATGTAGCGTAGGTTTGCGTGCGCTTGCTGTAATCTCTTATCCAGAAGCTCAGCGTTGCGACCTTTTATAGTGTAAGATCGTGCAGTTACGTTAAAAATTCATAACGCAATGCAATGGCGCTAGTATTTCCTTCCCTCAGAAATGTTCTTCGCCGTACTTATCACCTACCGTATAACGTAGGTTGCTTCGGGCTGTTATATCTGTAAGGTAGGTTGGATTGGCTAGCTGTGCTGATTTGGTAGAGATTAGTCACATTTCGTACACCAAATGTTAAGAAACGAGATTATCTGCCGTAACCAAATAAAGTGTGGTGTACTAGGAGAATCCAAATGTAATCAAGAAACAAATCCCTATCTTCCCTGTACTGAGATGTGTAGTACAAAAATCCGCCATCTTGGTATACCCAGACGAGCGAGAAATTTTGAATTTCTTGGAGTATCACTATTGTTTTATTAATAATCATTAGTCAGAGACATCGTTTAAGATAAAAATTTGCACCAGGATGCCAATGTACAAGTACTAGGCAGACATGTGTCAAGCAGTTTCCAAATATACTCGTAGACACGAGGAGAAATGTAATATAAGGATAGGGCAAATGCTCACAACGTTCATCACACTTTTTTTAGCCGTTTAACCGGAGCCATTGAAATTTGTCTCCTAACAGGGAATTATAATGGTGAAATACGTTCAAGGAGACTATAAGATTCTTCTGCGAAATTGAATTTAACTTTCAAGTCTTCTATCAGTTTTGTGAGTTTGGCCATTTTCTTCTTCATGCTCCAATTTCTTTGACGGATTGTCTTGATTGTCCTGTAGCGATTGATCAGCTTCTTAATTTTTCTTGCTGACCGAGGAGTGATCACTTCTATCACCCCAGATGTTAAAGGTTGAGGTGACATTGGACGCGCGGGTAAAGGTGGCGGTAGAGGTCAAGGTGAGGGTGGAGATGCTATCTTCCTTTTTCGAGGTGCAGGTCATGCTAACACCTGTGAAGTAGAGAAACAGAAAAAGTAAAAATTATATGCGTAAAGAATTAAACACAAAACATTGTTTGAAAAATTAACTCTAATACTTGGATTAAATTACACACTTCTCACTTTATTTTGCACATTCCTGGTTTATACTTGCCAAACTAACCTATGGTATACTAAGCAATATGATGAAAAAACGTATTGGCATCCTACATGTTAAGAAGTTAAAAAGCTATTAACGGTACCTCTCTCTAGCGGTAATCAACCACACTAACCAGTTAACATTAAAGTAAGTGTAGAAACCGGTAGAAGTGTTGTGAAAGTCCCATGTCAATTTGAACATATAATTTCTTTTAGTGCGGTAAATTCATAGAATGTTTCTCAAGTTATATTGAATTTAAAATCGATTTTTGTACGTTACAGATACCCCCAGCAAGATGGACATCTCGGTTAGAAGGTTCTTCAATATTAGTTTCCCTGTTTAGATAAGGATACTAGGCAAATAGTTTTCGTAAAGCCAGTCTTACCACCAGCCATATCAATGTTTGTTTTGCAGTTGTGGACAAAGTGGTGAAGTACGTCCACTCCCAGAGCAATTCCAGCAGCGAGGCGTAACAGTATTTGAAGGTACATTAGAAGGTTTAGGAGATTGAGAGACAGCAACTGGTTTTCTCGATGGTGGTCAAGAAGAATCGACATAAGACGAACTAGATTCCAGAGGTTGAGAAGTTTTCCTCGAAGATGGATCTGTAAAAGATTCCACGTAGTATTTATTTTGTTCGATCTTTTTCCCTAAAACTACTAGTTAAGAAAGCGTAGATACGTCAATTAAAGTGAATGCATTGTGATGAAAAGGTGTGAGAGCATACGTAATAAATAACCTTTCATCATAATCCAATGGTAAACATTCCGTTTTCAGTAAAGTGATCTTTCCAAGAAGATAATTCGTGTTTACGAGTACTATATAGTAATAGTGGTTTCCCTTGAGTAATTTCGGAATAACCGAGAACAAAAATTGGTGAGTTAGACCGCGAGAAGCACTTAACTCATCAACACGCGTCAGAAAATCGAATAAAGACGCAGTACTGACGCCAGAGAACGATAGACCCAACTTAGTAATAGAAAAATGGCTTAGTGAAGCTGTAAAAGTAGAAGGTGAAGTAACCTGAGTCACATTAGCATCGTCATCAGAAGAAATTAGCGGTGGTTCCACGTCTATTGGGTCAGGTTTGCCATGAGCCGTAGAACTTGCACAAGTACCATTTATTGTTTTTATTTGAGGTCGGATTTGTAATTTGTAGATCAACCAAAAATTAATTTTTCTGAGTGATTTCCGTTTGCGAGTTAGTTATCATTCATTCACATCGACTTTCGCATGGAGCAGCAGCGTACTCATACGAATAACCGAAGTAGAAGTGCAGTCCCCAGTAATAGAGTGGATGACCATCTGAAGTTCTCTATTTGATCCTCCGGGAATGGAATATGATATGAAGTAACAGTAAAAGATTTATTAGCATCAGGTTGTCTCACTCTACGTACCGATTTGCGTAAGGACTCGACATTCACATTACAATCTAAACCTCTAGATAATAATTCATACATCAATTCAGCCATCTTTATGAAATGAGAGGAAAAGGAAACTACAAAAGTAAAGCAAAGTAATAGATCGAATATCAAAACCCCAAAATTTTTTATATGATGCAAAAGCATAGGGATAGTTAAGCCAAAATTTTGTCGTACTCCAACACTCGAGGTCAGAACGTTGGTCGCTAGATTTTTATACATCGTGTCTAACCTACCACGTCACATAAAAAATGATGTAAGTTAGTGAGCACGGTAGAGAACTCAGTCTAACGACAGTTTAGTTGCAGCGTTGCTAGCGTGGGTGGTTTTGGAGCGTAGATAAATATTAGACATTTTTAGGTTAGTGAAACAAGAAAAACGTCATAGTAGTACACATGAATAGTACAGTTTGAGCGCCACACGCTTTTAACAAGAGAAAATTATGATTTTATGAGAGAGCCCCGTATAGCTTGAACCGGGGAGAAGAGGGGGAAATAAGAAACAAACAATAGTTCCCCTAGTAACCTTATATTAATTGAATTGTGTTCCGTTCAAATATACAACTCCTACTTTTTCACAATTGGTTATCACAGACAAATAATGATAAACGTTTATATTAAAATTTTCCCGAATACAATTACATTACTTTAACATGTTTACATGACTATACTTGATTCACGGGTCAAATATGAAGGCTAGTTAATTGTTTTACAAAAAATTCTTTTCGAAAGAAAACAAAACAAAAGTTAAAAGGTTAAATATTTAGTCGATTTCTCGAGTTCGTTGAAAGACAGTTTAAGGGTTACCCTAAAAAGTAAAAATTCGCAGACAATCAATATATATATATATATATATATATTGGCATAAAATTCCGGTAACTTGACTTGCCGTTGCTTCACAAAAGAGAAATTTAAAAATTATTCTTTCCCGCTTGCACATTCTGCATAAACACTAAGTTAAAATTATGAGGACGACCTTTATAACAAAAAGACTAAATTAGAACTTCTACGCAACAATAGCAGAAACGGTTAGAGATTCATGATACTATAAAATGGATAGCAACGCTAATCCATACCCTGAGTGTGGTTCAAGAAATTACAGTGAAAAAAAGACCCCTCTAGCGGTAAGCAACCAAACTAACCAGTTAACATTAAATAGTAAGTGTAGAAACCGGTAGAAGTGTTGCGAAGGTCCATAGGTGGCACTACCATGTCAATTTGAACATATAATTTCTTTTACTGCAGTAAATTCGGAGAATTTGTTGCTCAAGTTATATCAAATTTAAAGTCAATTTCTGCACATTACAGTCCAGTTTTCACGCTTGACAGCTGCACGTCTTTCTGGATTCTTGGGAAATCTGTAAAAAGATCATGAAACCCGTTATACATTCAACCCGTATACATTCTAAAGTTGAGGAATAAAATCACAATATATGTACTAATTGATCATCGAGTGTTCGACACAAAATACTTCTATAAGTAAGTACTCTCAGAATTAATTCAACAACAGAACATTATTAACACGTTGACTGACCCATTCATCAAATATGATTCATGTATGGGTCAGATTGGACATCCTTAAGACATAGGTGATTCATTTGCCTGCTAATACAAACAAAGCTCGTCTTGTTGAACGCTACGTTCCGAGTGCTTTAGATTCAGTGGACGTCTAGTTAACGTAAGGTTGCTGTTATTGTTAGTTGCTGAATCAGATATGATTTACTATATACCCACAGATGAAAATTGTATGACACCTATATAGTTTACGTAAACATCATGTCTATTTGGAATATATTTTTATTTTTTACGAAATACCACTGAAGGCATGTGAAACTAAACATATCTATACATCTCCCTCCGAATCATTGCTCATCTATAGCGACGATTTTTCGAGGTGAATACAGTTTTTGTATGTTATCGATGACAGCATCAGTTAAAGGAGCTATTTTGCTCTCTCTTGGCAGGGAATTGTCCGTAAAGTGCCATCATCTCAGAAGCAAGGAGAATCGATCATAACTCATGCTTGTCTTGTGCACAAGGGGGCCTAATGCCTTCGTTTTCGGTAAATGTGAGCACAGGCATTGCGTGAACATTGTTAGACCAGCAGAGACCAGCAGATACATCCGGAACACTTTCCACGGGCTCATCTCCATCAAATAGATCAGTTTCCTCTCCAGGCCGATCATTCTTAGTATCCGAATCAAAATCTAAAAAATCTAGGTCTGTGACAGTATCATCGCTGTCTTCTTCGGCAAAAAAGTTATTCATCTCCTCCTCTAATTCCACTTGTCAGATATTTTCGCGCCATATTCCTATTAAAAGTAATATCGTCAGCCTTTCCATTTTAAAAATAATATTTCACTTACCCGGCAATTCTTAACAAAACAATGACAATAACGCGATTATTACTCTCTTGTATGTGTTAACTCTGATCTGAGGATAATAAACATAACCTAATAGGGTTTCTTGGTTCTGAACGCTGCACAGCTGTAAAACGAACTGACTGAACCACGTGTTATGCAAACATTACATTTCACGCTATGTTCACATCTGATACATGGACGTATTACGAGGAATCGTATACACATGACGTTCATGAGTCATATATGAACATGATGAAAATTAAAAAAAAGACTCAAAATGCAGTTATATTATGTTGATGTTTTTTGATATAAAAGTGTAAATATTAGAAAAAACTGACTGGACCTGGGGGCGGGGAAAACCAGCTAATGGGGACAGTCAACGTGTTAAACGTAAGCAAGTTACGTGTGAAAGGTTACACCCGCTTTCCTTTTTGCTTTATTAACCTTTAAACTCAAATTGAAAAAGTTGAGGAAAATGTCCATTTAAGTCGTTTGAAATTAATTTTTATTCAGAAAAAATATTCCACATCCATTAATCACACTGTAGAAAGTGCCAATGTTTTGCGTACTCCAAGATGGCTGCCCAAGGTTTGTTTTTGTCTACACATATCTCGCATTACCCTCCTCCACTTCCCCTTCTTTCCTCCAAGGTATTGTCGTACGTTATTGATGTAAACCACGATTTAGTATAGATCAGTTTGCTTCAGCTGTCTACCACGGCAGCTGCTGCTTTACGCTAGTTCAGTTAGAATTGTGTATTTTTTTACATCTACGCCGATAAGTTATCTAAAATACCATTTTGTATGACAAAATAATTTCAAAACTCAGTACATAAAAATAAATGCTGTAGAAAGGCTCTATTTATTCACACGCTATAATTTTACTCTTAATACCGTTTTCCTGTATCAACACAAAGGGTTATCTAAGTACATAATCACTTCTTAATAACAGCGCGGGAGCTGATAAATGTTTTATTCAAACCGCAACGTATTCTTCCATTAAAAATATTCAAATTTTACAGAATGTACATACCCAGAATGTAGTACACTTATTACGTAAAATTATAGCAATGAACAAATAAAATAAAATTATCAGCTTTGGTTTGATGCAAAGGTTATATACCAAGACGCCACTAATCCATACGTAAAAATAGTGTATATTTGGATACAACAAATCTATACGGATAAAAAATGGCGCTATGTTAAAAAAGGCTACATTTAAAAAAAAAATTATTCGTCAAAATGTTAGACAAACAATAAAGGGTGGAAGCGAGCGGTTTTGTTGACAGAAAATGTTAGGTATTGATACATAACAAATTTGTACGAATGTTGTTTTGCTAGGGGAGAGCTTTGCAATAAGAGACGACGGTTAAATACAGAAAACTATGAAGTGTGGAAGGGTAAAGTAAGTTAGAATATATTTAAAAACAAGCTTTAAATAAAATCTTATATTGCATGGCCCTGCTAACATTGCCTCCTATTACCTCGTAATGTTAAAAAGAAGTACTTGTTTATGCTTTGGTTTAACAGGTTGTATGTTTATAGTATTCATTTTGAGGTTATTTACTCATCAACAAAAATTCATTCTGACTAGCTGGATACCTTTTTGTCATTGTAGTCTCTCTTATGATATCAAATTCTTTTTAATTACTTAGTAATAGGATAAGAGGTTAGTGGTAATAAGAGATTGGACAAACATTCTCCGTTTCAGTATTAAAATGCCTGGAAAAGGAAAATCCGACACAAAGCGATGTGTAAACTTTAGTGTGGCACTGATATTGGCAATATATGTTGTTAGAAATAAAGGTTATTCATTGGGATAGCCGGCGTTGAAATATAATGTACCTTAATCAAATTGGGAACGCATTATAACAAAGCAGAACTGGTGCTTGGGCGTGGAAGTCCGACTTATCCCAGACTGACAAAAACTGATTTTAAACAAGAATTTACGCCTTTTTTGTAGTTCTTTATTTATATAGAGCACTCTTTTAAGTTGTTATGGTTTTGTCTTTAATAAAACGATATCTCATATATTTTTTTTTGTGTTTAAAGCTAAGCAGCTAAAATTTGTACAGCTTTGTAAACTATCTCTTATTAGATTGAGAACCTTCAAATGTTCGTGTTAAACGAAATATATACTTTGTCTCTTATTACAATCCATGCGTAACAAGAGACAAAAAGAATGAAAGACACTACAAAATAAATCCGTGAACAACTCTTAGGACTACAAAGCTGATATGTACATATACCAATAAACTTTAGGCAGTATACCTAATGCATAAATATTAGGTATCTAACTGTTCTCAGTTTCACTAAATCACAAGGTCACCTCTCTTGTTACATAGTGCCTCTTACTACAGGCACCTCCCCTACATAACAGAGAAAAATTTTTGTACTCTGAATTGCTAAGCCAGATTTACAAAAATGAGTAAACGAGTGTTTAAATTTTTATTAACAAACGTTTTACTGTCGTAAAAGAACCAGAAATACTTAAGCCACCCGCCTTTTCAAAAGAAATATAAAATACAAGAGTTAAGTGTTTCATAACAAAACTCTTACTACTAAATACATAGATTTATCTACGAAGAACAGTACAGACTTCAAAGACAGTTTTCTTTTTACAAAGTGATATTAAAGCAAAAACAGACAAAATTAGGAAAATATTCAAATTTACAATTCTTAAACAAACAAGGTAAAAGTGATTCAAGTATCTTGGTGATAAATTGCCTACACTGTAGTGTATAATAAAATTGAGCATATCTCCCTACATACATATACGACTGCACGCTGGAAAAATTGATATTCCGAGTTTCGTAGAAGTTCTTGCAAAAAAATTTGCCATTTACATGAGATGCGCTTAATTTACATATTTTCCTTAAACTGCCAATGCGACCTCTGCTTTTTTTATTTTCTAATTGAAACATAACTGACATTTACATAAAGATACAAGTATCCACAAATTCGTTCTTTTTAATGCATTTTAATAGAAAATTCTCAGTAAATTCGATGAATAACAAAATCCGTAAGCGATTCTTGTACGTGTAAATGCGTTTTATTAAGTATTGATTCTGTAGAAACCTTTTTTTGTTCTGTTCGGGAATTTCAACTGTTAATATCTTGGAAATAACCATTTTTCCTAATATACTTTCGGTTTACAAATCCTCTTACTTAATTTTTGATATAAATTCTTTCTTTTTCCTGTTGTAATATGCTAACTATATCATTGTTGATAAGATTTGCTTTAGTCTTCAAACATTTTATTTTGCTTCTGAGTTCTCGTTTATGATTCGATTGTTTTTATTTTACAATTGTCCAAGTCTAGCCTAAAGGTATCCTTCCCCTTATATTACTACATACGCACCAAACAAACATGGAAAAATGGGTTTTATTTTTTAAAAGATATTTTACCAGCACTGCAATAGCTTTACATAATCTACCTTCGAACATATCGAACTTTAGAGCTCAATATAAGGGGCCGTATTTAACTTAGTTCAACAATCTTGTTAATTTGGATTTAACACAATACATTACAACCCTAAAGAACTTTAGTAGGTGCTAACTCGCGTAACTGGAAGAAGATATGCTGTTTGTCAATATGTCTTATTTAATATACTGTATGGGTTAAATTTATATTCTTTAGCCTTACTTAGTGGAATTCCATATGCAATAGCACTAATGTTTAAAATACAGTAGAATTCCACAAAATATTTTATATAATTATTTATTTATCTACATGTTTCGATACAACGTACCTCATTATCGAGAAAAGATATATTAGTAAAGCAATATCAATTAGTTATGGTAACAGATCATTAAGGTAAAACAGCAAACTTACTGTACATTGTAATTCTGTATTTAAAATGTCTGCTAACTGTGAGTAAGATCAACCGGTTCATTCATTAAACGTACTTTCTGTCTATGTTTACAAAATTCGAATGCTTCCAAAACATCGGATTTGCTCTTTTTATTACAAGAGCACACAATTTAATGTTATTTTGTGATGTCATAAGGTTATTATTTGCTATTAAACATTTGGCATAATTTGATTTGTTGTGTACCGTCTAATGTGTTCTTGGTATCTAATATCAAAGTTGGTAAGCGTTTGTCCAATACAAACAGAATAACAGGATGTGCAGTTTAATTTATAAATACCTCACTTAAATTGTCGTTAGTTTGATTTCAGAACATTGATATTAGTTTTGAAAGCTACTTCTCTAATATATGAGCTAATATTTTTGAAACCTATGAAATTGCTGTATGGGTTCGAATCCCATTCGGGGGAATCTTTTTAAGTATATAAAATTTTTCAATTTTATATTTTATAAATAATATCGAACGCTTAAAACTACCAAGGATCGCTATTTAAAATTTGCTCATAGCAATCATTATTAAAAAAACAATCAGTTACGTACTCGTCGTGTGTGCAACCGTAGCGATATGCGGGCCACATGATAATAGTACACAAGTACACATAGTAACTGTTACCGTGTAAGTTAACATATTAGTTGAGTTGATCGGCCTATTTCCACAGGTTTTTCTTTTTGAGCGCGACATTTTGGAAGCGGACTCTGCTTCCGTCATCAAGCTTAGTTCTGAGAAGGACTTTTTTCGCACTTGAGTCGAATTCATATGTTATGATTTTTTCTCAAGCACTTGACTACTCTCAGATTCGAACTTGGTACCTTTCTCTTATCGCTGAGCAACTGAGTAATCCAATATATACTTTTGAGAACTTGTATATATATATATATATATATATATATATATATATATATATATATATATATATATATATATATATATATATATATAGGATGTTTCTAAATTCATGCGACAAAATTCAGGAGGTGATTGCTCGCATGAAAGTAAGATGGGTCTTTCCTATAACAAAATTTACTCAGCCCACCCCTTTCTGAGATATCACCCTTAAAAGATGGTGACTAAAATTGAGTTTTTATTTTGTCTAAAATTTCAGTAAAGCTAGAAACTTGAAATTCTGTAATTTTCGTGCAGTCGCAAAGGACTAAACACAGGTATTTTTTCAATATTCCTGTTACATTATACGGGGGTGAAATTAGCAACCCTTACTTTATTTCATATCAAAACTTTTTTTCGAGATGAAGTTTTATGAAATAAAATTATAACTTAAAATCTTTATTTAAAAAATTTTTTATTCTTAAATTATTTTCCCAAAATCAATAGCTGCAGAGATAAAAATAAACACCATAATTTATAATTTTTTGATTAAATTGAGTGGAAAACAGTAAAGATGTAAAATGTAATACGATTCTTAATAAATGCTGGAAATGACCAGCTCTACATTGTTTTTAATTACAAAGTTTTAGAATAGTAGGCTGCTGTCACTTCGACAATTCATTTATCTTGTTTACTTAATGTTTATTCAAATTGTAGTAGGCTGATGTCAAACACTGTTGTTGATAGTTAGTAATCGAAGTTTAATTATAAGTTTGTAGGTTGTTATTTTTGCGTTATCTGTGTATTGTTTATTTTATAACATGTATACAAACGTTGAAATGGCCGACATGCATTTTATGGCAAATGGTAATTCTCGACAAGCTAGACGTCTTTATGCTGAAAAATATCCGCAACGAATTACGCCTCATCATTCCGTATTTGCACGTATTCACAACCGCTTATCCGAAACTGGAATGTTAAAAAGAAATTCAACCAACACTGGTCGTTTCCGGACAGTTAGAAATGTAATGGTAGAACAAGCAATTTTAGATGAAATTGATGTACACCCGGAAACAAGTACTAGAAAAATTGCCAACACCCTAAATATCAGCCATTCATTTGTGTGGCGAGTTTTAAAAGAGCAGGAGTTATATCCTTACCACATCCAACGGGTGCAAGCTCTTTTACCTAGAGATTTTCCTCAACGAGTTAGATTTTGTGAATGGTTAACACTCGAAATGCGACAAAATCCTCAATTTTTAAATAATGTATTGTTTACGGACGAGGCTCATTTTTCAAAAGTATCTCTCATAAATTTTCATAATAATCACGTATGGGCAGACGAGAATCCCCATCAGATTATAGAGCACCATTTTCAAAATGTTTTTTCAGTGAACGTATGGATTGGTATTGTAGGGGATAACTTAATTGGGCCACATTTTCTGCCTCAGCTATTAAATGGAATTTCTTACAACGGTTTTCTCGAAAATGATCTCCCTGAACTACTTGAAGACATCGCACTCAATATCAGACAAAATATGTGGTTGATGCATGATGGTGCTCCAGTACACTTCAGTCGGACTGCTAGGCAACATTTAGATGCAACATATCCCAACCGTTGGATTGGTCGAGTAGGGCCCCAACATTGACCTCCTCGATCTCCAGAGTTAAATCCTTGTGATTTCTGTTTATGGGGTTACCTTAAATCATTAGTCTACACGACACCCATAGTTGATATCAACGATTTGAAGAATCGTATTCAAATAGCGTGTGACACCATAAGAAATACACCTCAAATCTTTGAACGTGTACGGCAATCCAAGACACGTAGGCTACATTCATGTATTTTGGCTAGAGGTGGTCATTTCCAGTATTTATTGTGAATCGTATTACATTTTACATCTTTACTGTTTTCCACTCAATTTAATAAAAAATTATAAATTATGTTGTTTATTTTTGTCTCTGCAGCTATTGGTTTTGGGAAAAAAATTTAAGAATAAATTATTTTTTAAATAACAAGGATTTTAAGTTATAATTTTATTTAATAAAACCATCTCGAAAAAAAGTTTTAATATGAAATAAAGTAAGGGTTGCTAATTTCACCCCCGTATAATGTAACAGGAATATTGAAAAAATACCCGTGGTTAGTCCTTTGCGACTGCACGAAAATTACAGAATTTCAAGTTTCTAGTTTTACTGAAATTTTAGAAACAAAATAAAAACTCAATTTTAGTCACCACCTTTTAAGGGTGATATCTCGGAAAGGGGTGGGCTGAGAAAATTTTGTTATAGGAAAGACCCATCTTACTTTCATGCGAGCAATCGCCCCCTCAATTTTTTCGCATGAATTTAGAAACACCCTGTATATATATATATATATATATATATATATATATATATATATATATATATATATATATATATATATATATATATATCTTAAACTTTCGTTGCGCAGAAGTTTATTGAGCATGTTGCGCAGGTGTTTTGCTTTAAGCTCTTCGCGCATTATTGAAATCCATATGGGTTTCATTTCCACACAAGACTTTGATAGGATAAAGGTGGCTACCAAAAGTAAATATTCTAAGACCAAGGCAATCCATAAGGAAGTTCAGCAGAAGAAACTCGAAAAGCTAATGAAGGAGAAGAAAGTACCAACCAACATCAATAGAAAAAACACTGTCATAAACATCTCTAAAGGACAGTTGAACGAGAACGAAATGAAAGTTTTGTATGAAGGCTTGAACTATGCGATAACACCATGGTATATTCCGAAAGTAGATTTAATAACCGCAGTTGAAGAAACAGCTATGAAATTGGATCCTGAAGACGCCGAAGCGTACAGAAGTAAGGTTAAACCAGTCTTAGATTCATCTAGGAGAACTAATCCTAACCTCTTTAACCTAGAAAGGAAAGCGGTCATTTCCCTTAAGGATGACCCAACGATCAAAATTCTCCCGGCAGACAAAGGAAACGAGACTGTGGTAATAGATATGGACACTTGCAACAGTAAGATCCAGAACTACTGGACATGGACGAGTGCAAAAAAATACCAAAAGACCCCACACTATCAATCGAAAGACGGTTATACCCGACTCTGGCAAATCATAAAGGGGAGTTCTCCGATTACCAGAGAACTAGACTTACCCCACACAACAGCAAACCTCCGCATCTGTACGGCCTACCAATAATTCATAAGCAATGACCTATTAGGACACTATCTACAAGGTATCATCACACCCTTATCGGGAAAAACCGAGTCCATGGTCAAGAATACGCAGCAGTTCGTGGAAACTATCAGCAAATTTCAACCAAACCACGAAGAAATACTGGTACCTATCATAAGGAACAAGCTGGAAAAAGATAAAACGTTAGAAGAACGCACGCAACTCTCGTTAAACACAATAATGGAACTTCTGACAATATGCATTACAACTACATATTTCCAGGTAGAAGACAAATTCTACCAACAAGGGTTTGTGATGGCAATGGGTTCTCCACTATCACCAATAGTGGGCTATATTATATATATGTAAGACTGAACGCCAAGCGATGTCCGAATTCACGGAGAAACCAAGGATATGGCTTAGATATGTGGACGATACTTTCGTAGCTTGGCAACACGGCAAGCATAAGCTAGATGAATTCCTAGATCATCTAAATACCCGCGCACCCTCCATAAAATTCACAATGGAATTGGAGTCCGAACAAAAACAGCCATTCCTGCGTGTATTTGTACACAGGAATGACACTTTCACAAGTGTATACAGGAAACCTACCCACACGGGGAGGTACCTACACTACAACTCCAATCACCACAAAAACGTGAAGTTAGGCGTGGAAAAATGCTTGTACGAAAGAGCGAAAACAATATGCTCAGAGCAAGAAGACCTGAACAAAGGAAAAGAAAATATCGCTAAAACACTCAAAGAAAATAGCTACCCCGATCTAAGACCTAACCTAAACAGGGAAAGGGTAACCCAAAAGGAATAACTTAAATATACAGCGATAATACAAGGTACCTCAGGCAAAATACGAAGGATAGGCAGCAAATACAAATCGACAGGAACGCTCATGGGAATACTAACCAGAACTAAACCACACACTGAAGATCAGAATTCCATGAATTGTGTATACAAGCTACCATATGAATGTGGCAGAGCATACATAGGAGAGAGCAGTAGACCACTCAAAGTGAGAACACAGGAACATGTGAACAATATCCGCAAGGGCGAAACAGAACGAAGACCACCGCATCCAATGGGATAACATACATATAGTGGCAAAGGACAAGAACAGAACTCGTCGAAAACTCAAAGAAGCCACATACATCGCAGTAGTAGAAAATCCAATTAGCCAAGCTAGCGTGGAAATGAAACCCATATGGATTTTAATAATGCGCGAAGAGCTTAAGCGTAATACACCTACGCAAAAGGTTACGGTGCAACATGCGGAATGAACTTCTACGCAACCGCAAAAGTTATATATATATATATATATATATATATATATATATATATATATATATATATATATATATATATATATTTCAAGAATTGTGTATACAACCTACCATATGAATGCGGCAGAGCATACATAGGAGAGAGCAGTAGACCACTCAAAGTGAGAACACAGGAACATGAGAACAACATCCGCAAGGGCGAAATAGAAAAATTTAGGATCGCCGAACATGTCTGGAACCAAGACCACCGCATCCAATGGGATAACATACAGATAGTGGCAAAGGACGAGAACACAACCCGTCGAAAACTCAAAGAAGCCACATACATCGCACTAGTAGAAAATCCAATTAGCCAAGCTAGTGTGGAAATGAAACCCGTATGGATTCCAATAATGCACGAAGATCTTAAGCGCAATACACCTGCGCAATAAGTTACGGTGCAACATGCGGAATGAACTTCTACACAACCACGAAAAAGTTATATATATATATATATATATATATATATATATATATATATATATATATATATATATATATATATATATATATATATATATATATATATATATATATATATATATATATATATATATTATACAAGTTCTAAAAATGTGTTGGATTACTCAGTGGCACAGCGGTAAAGGTGTTAGACTAGTAAGTGAAAGGTACCAAGTTCGAATCTGAGAGTAGTCAAGTGCTTGGGAAAAAACCATAACATACGAATTCGGCTCAAGTACGAAAACAATCCTTCTCAGGACTAAGCCTGATGACGGAAGCATAGTACGCTTCCGAAACATCGCGGCAAAAACTGCGGAAATATGAAACCACGGTTACAAAACACTTATAACACAGACTAAGGTAACATAATATCCTGTTGTTGACAAATTAATACATATTAAGTTGGTAGAGCACTCTTGGAGTCAACGAGAGGACATGAGTTCGAATCCCATTCGAGCGAATCTATTTGTGTGTACACAATTTTTCAATTTTATATTTTATAAAAAAATCACAAATGTTTATTCACTAAAACTACCAAGGATTATATATACAGGGTGTCCCATAATTAATGGTACATAGAACTATGGTAGAATCCTGACCTAAAATTATGACGATTTGCCAAATATGACCTTAATAAGATGTTGATAATTAAGAAGTTACAGAGTGCTAAAGTTGAAAATTATTAAATTGTTAATGGCTCTAACTTTCTTAATACCCTGTATTTTTGTACTAAATTTAGTGGAAAGTTTTACTGACTTAAGGCACACCCAACCGTAGAACAATATATTAAATCGCTTTTGCCAGTGGCGTACAACATAAATGATAAACTCATTCACCCCCATTACGCCACTGTGCAAATGTCAATTTCAACTATAAATACGTACTTTCCAATGTCTTGTACGTAAAATATGTACTCTTGTTAAGAACCCATAAAGTGAATAATTATCGAGATTTTAACCATTAAAGAGTTAAAAACAGTAATTATAACTTATTTTTCTGCCTATCCACAGTACATTTGGTAGTAAAAACCAAATCCATGTTACATTATTATTATTTTTATTTTATTATTCTGGATTCCTAACAAGAGTGAACAATTTTAATGTCAAAATAATGAATTGTAAACACAGCAATCCTGACCTACCACCAAATGTACTATGGATAGGCAAAAAAGTTAAAATTACAGTATGTTTACCTCTTTAATGGTTAATATCTCGATTATTATCTACTTTATGGATTCTTAACAAGAGTACATACTTTACGTACAAGACGAAAAATATGAATTTATAGTTGAAATTGCTATTTGCACAGTGGCGTAATATTTAGGAGAGGTGAAGGGGTTTATCATTTATGTTGTATGCCACTGGCGAATGCGATTTAATATATAGTCTTACGGTTGGGTAGGTTAGTAAAACTCTATTAAATTTAATACAAAAATACAGGGTATTAAAAAAGTTAGAGCGATTCACAATTTTATAATTTTCAACCTTAACACCGTGTAACTTCTTAATGATCAACATTTTATTAAGGTCATATTTGGCAAATCGTCATAATTCTAGGTCAGGTTTCTACCATACTTCTATGTACCATTAATTATTGGACACCCTATATATATATATATATATATATATATATATATATATATATATATATATATGGGGTAATCATAATGTGAGGGATATATTTTACCTTATATATTTTTAACAAATCAAATTGATAACAAAAAGTAAATGAAATCTAGTTGCTTACATAATGGTATTTTAGTATATCTATGGAAAACAAAAGAATTGTCATGACAACTATTGATAGAAGTGTCAAACGAAAGTATCGTAATTTAGAGAATTGTTCTGAAAATAAAACTCACCCAAACGTAAATTATAACGATTTGTACATTGATCTGCAAATAGGAATTGGTTTAGTGCAATGTTATTATGAATGCGGTAAAAATTACACTGCTGGATTACGAAGATTTCGTAAAAAAATGGGTTTGAAAGTAGGGCCGTGCCAAATGAAGGCGTACTGTAATTTGATTAGCTAATGTGAAAGAACAGGGTCTATAACTGACCTTCCGAGATCAGGAAGACCAAGGATGAGTGATGTCCAAGTTACAGAAGTTCTTCAGGAAATTCTAAACGTAAACATTACTAATCCACTAGGAATCAGCAGTGTGAATGCGATGTCATAACGATTGCAAATGTCATACACCACGGTTTGGAAAATTCTACGAAACATCCTAAGAATGTATTCCTATAAGCTGCAACTGCTGTTGGAATTAAAGAAAGCAGATTTGGCTCTTAGCTACGATTTTTCTTTACAAGCACTGGCGCAGACGGAAATTGAGCCTGAATGGTTATCTCGTATTTTATGGGCATATGAGGCCCATTCCTCTCTTAATGGTGGGGTGTATACTCAAAACTGTCGAATATAATCAAGAGAAAATCCACATGAAATCGCTCAGCAAGATCTTCATGACAAAAAAGTCACCGTTTGGTGCGGTTTCACAGCTAATTTAATCATTGGTCCATACTTTTCCGAGAAAATACAGAATGGAGAAGCCGTATCTGTAACTGTTACTGGTGAATGATACCTGCAAATGTTGAGGGATTATGCAATTCCACAGTAGCAAAACGCGTACGAAGGAATTGAAAACATGATTTTTAGGATGGAGCACCCCCCCGCATACTTACTGACCAGCTAAAGAATTGTTAACTGGGTTTTTTCAAGATCGTGTTATATGCAGATATTTTGCAAATTTATGGCCACCAAGGTCGCCTGAAATTAACCCAGCGAGTTACTGGCTGTGTGGTTATTTAAAAGATCTGGTGTTCAGAACACGCCCAACAACGCTGGAGGAGTTAAAGGACAGTATTAGGGAGCAAATTCGTGCAATTCAACCAGAAATTTTGCATAGTGTGGTATACAATTTGGAGGAACGGTTGGTAATTTTACAACAAAATGGAGGTCATATCGAACAATTGCGGTAACCAGTGTTTACCATCAGAAATCCCATTATTTAAGCAGCTGGATTCCATTTACTTTTTATTATTAATTTTATTTGTTAAAAATATATTAGTTGAAATATATCCTTTACTTTATGATAACCCGTTACATATACATATATATATATATATATATATATATATATATATATATATATATATATATATATATATATATATATATATATATATATATATATCTACACAATTCCTATCCATACAGTTTCTTTTCAATTCCCCGTTTTATCTTACAAGTTTATATACATTGACGCTTGTATATACGAAACTCAAATTACCAGTTACCAATGCCTGGAGTTACGCGCCTACATGCAAAATGTCCCATTGGCAACCATGCTTTGTAATTATCCTGAAAAATCCTTACATAACATTTTCCTTTCCTAGAAATAATTCCTATCAAACCTTATTTCCTAATTATTCCCACAACTGCTCTATCATTATTTAAAAATGGTATCAGGTGATAACCTGTTTCCCACTCTCCAATTTCCCTTATGTATACCAGATCCCCAGCCCCACAAACACGCTTATTCTACTTACTTTGAATTATCCTGACTTACTTACCAGACCAGATACAAACATACTTATTGACTATATACCTGCACCTTACCTTTATTGATTTGTACAATTCCTTACCTGACCAGACGTTTACACACTTATTTCTAATCATTAGAAAAATTTACTTCATTCGATACATCCAACTGACCTGCCACCCAAATTCATATTTATTCAGTCCACACTCACCATCAAATTGTAATACCACAAAACCAGCCACCAGATATCCATAATCCACTCCTTTATTTCTAACTACCCTGTCGCAAGCACATTTATATCAAACAGGCTTGGCTGTTTATAGCACCGAGCTCGGGGTGTAAATATGTCCAAGGCATGTTGTACGTTATTTGCCGGCGATACCAGCCCGTATTCTCACGTAGTGCGTCCATTATAACCTGTTCTATCATTGTACTACTCCGCCACAAAAGAGAAAATTAATTTAAAAGGTTGTAACTGAAGCCATCACTATTGGCTGCTCTGCACCAATTTGGGATTTTGAGTTACAAGCACAGACGTCACTATTTCAACGGAAGTTTCGGCCCCGAGCAAATAGTCACATCCCTGTGAAATAGTTAACCCCAAACCATCACATTACTCTTGTAGAAGGTGAACGGAAGTTTTGCCCCGAACACCCATTCTTGCACGTAGTCTCTACTAGATTAGTTCCCTATCGCTACCATAAACACACCTGGACATCCCTAATTATTTACCCTGTACATACAACCTCTATTTTACAAATTAAAACGTTTCACACCTCCTGGTCCATGTAACCAACACGTTTTGTATCTAACTAGAAATATATCAAATTATACTCACCTGATATCCACACATAATTAATCCTGTTGCCCATAACCCCAAAACACAATATACATAGTCAATAACTACCGGCATAATTAACATATCTGATTTCAATTACATTCAAAACCACATGTTACAATTAACCAATGTAATTTCAGTTACAAACAGAGAGGGCCCATCCAGCGGCGTTTAACCTGGACAGTGCCGTCCCGATCCGGAAGGGTTTCCAAAATTATATTTTATTTTCTTTTTATTATTTACCGGGAGTCTCTTTTAGTTTATTTGTTATTAATAGTTAGTATTCTTTTTGTTTTATATCATTCTTTCGAATAAAACCTGTTTAATTTGAATATGTCCTAAGAATCATTTTATCCACAAAATAGTGAAACAGTTTGAACCACGATCTTGTAGGTGTCAATACACAGAAGGGCTACCAGAAATTTGTTTTGTAGACGAACGTCACAGCTTAATATTACTTTCTGCATAGTCGTTAATGATTCTCACATTCTAACTTATCACATATATAAAATGGTCGCTGCTTTGCTTATTTTAGTTGTTTTAATCGTCATTTATTTCGAATGCACTTTTACTTAATTAGAATGATTTTTTGTTTCTAAAATTTTATGTTTTGTTTTTATTTAACAAAGAATGAAATGTTAAGTTGCAATGCTTGCTGTTCTTATAGTACTGTTGTTTTTATTAACGTGACTTTAGAATGGATTACTCGAATTTCGGTAAGTTCATTAACATTCATGCCACACTAATTAGACACTTGATTTAACGGATACTATGACACTGATGTTAGGTGAGTGTAAAAAAACGCTGCCAAATTATCTGCCATAATGCTTTCTCGTATACGTAAATAAATAACTTCAAAGCCCACAATAGCTGAATTTGAATCATTTTAGTTTTTAAACACGATAATCCCCCGTTTTTGATCCGCCATTTTGAATTTTTTAATTTTGACAAATGATTTATACTTAGTGATCTTAAGACCCCCAATACCCGACTTTCAAAAAAATCGGTTTATAAATAAAAAAATGTACAATTTTGTACCCTAAAAACGGCGCGCCACTGGATATTATATATTTTTTTATTTTGAAATTTTATATAAAAGTATTAGTTTGTTTTTTTAATTATGTAATTTGAACCAATGATGTTTTTTTATCTTCTAATCCCCTAAAAATGCCCTGCTACTGGTTGGATTTTGCTCATTAACGAACTTGACCTAGATTTTATGACAAAGAATTTTTGTACCTAATTTCATATCGATAGCTTTAATGATTCAATCGATATCACGCGCACACACAAAAACAGACACACACACACACGAAATTTTTTTTCTAAAAACTTGTTTTTTGTCAATAGCTTTATGTTTCCAAAGTATCGCGCACACTCACACACAGACACACTATCAGCCACGAGATTTTCTTTTCTAAAAATGTGTTTTTCGTGTTGTTTAGACCACAAAACGTCGAGAAATGTAAAAAAAGTGTTTAAAAATTTAAACCAATGGCACAGCTTTCTCTTCATACGTACGTATATGACAAAACAATAAAACAATAATTCGTGAATGAAGAACTTATTTTTAATTGCAGTACTAAGACGATACGGAATATCTAATCCAATGCAATAACTCTGATAAAGTAACCACACGTCAGTAACCTGTGTAACATCAGCTGATAGTAATTCATTCACTCGAAATATATGTTCTCCACGCTTTCCCAAATTATAGTTTTAAAAATTTAAAGGCAGATGGCGCTTTTGTGGCAAATTAAGAAAGCGTTTAACGAGTATTTTAATAGTGAATTTGGAGTCTATTTACAGATTGAGCCAAAAATAAAGGTGAGTGTTGCTATGGCTTGAGCACTGGATGTGAGGTTATTTAAGTTTGTCGAATTTTGAGTGAACTGACTTATGCGGATGTTGAGATCAAGTTAATGACGCATTTAAGATACTTAACATAATTATATGATATAAATAAATACAAAAATACACCATCAAAAAAAAACAAAAAAAAAGTAGTGTTTTGAGTATATGTGATAATAGTGAAAATTTACATTTTCACAGTTCATAACGTGTTTAATTTAAAAATTGAATGTCAAGTGGCGCCTGTGACATCTTATTACTGATTATGGCTTGTTGAGTTGTAACGAGTGCCCTTGTTGTATATTGATTAAGAACTAAGACCCTGCCACTAAGCTACGTCGGTACTTTGCCTTTACTGGCTGATATTCCAGTGACTGTCATGTTCGTTACACTTTATTTGCTTTAACAGAAATTAGATTATTTCTGTTAATTTTATTCTGGACAAATTTTATAAATAATTATAATTGTTGTTGTAACTTTTCATTTCATTCTTTATACAAGAATCCACAAGCACCAAAACTATACAGTCTGATAACAATCCACAAAACAAATATGCACATTAGACCAGTAGTTTCTTACATCCAAGCACCTAATTATATTTTGGAAAATAAACGAAACCCCATAATAGCAAAGAATTTAAAATACAATTCAAAACATTCTGTTCTTTAGAACTAATTAATAAACCACAAAACATAAAATCATCACTACATAGTATACTTGTAAGTTTTGTTGTGACTAGTATGTGTTCTAACCCCCTCAAGAATTTGTGCGTTTACCAAATAATTTTTTATTTAATAATAACATTGAATTAGTAACAAGAGTGGAGTTAATTCAATTATTTGATCTCTGTGTTGGTCAAAATTATTTCGCATTCAATAATAAGATGTATCTACAAAAAAATGGTTTACCTATGGGCAGTCCAATTTCGCCTATTTTAGCCAATATCTTTATGGATCAAATTTTTAACTTAAGTGTTTCAGATAAGATTGTATTTTGGTTTCATTGTGTTGATCGTAACATAAAAATTACACTAGAGAAGGAACAAAATAGCTAGATTTAGACATAAAGATTAATTTACAGAATAGGTTTGAGTTCTCTATATTCAGAAACCTTATACATACAAACATTACTATTCCAAACGATTCATGTCACCATAAAACATTCATTATTACATACAACAATGTTTTGGAAGTATTCGAAATTTATAAACAACATTTAATGAAAGAACAGGTTGATCTTATATACTCACCTTTGACAGATATTTTAAATATAGATTTATGATTTACATCAAGCTTGCTGTTTCCCGAATGATTTGTTACCATAACTACTTGTTTGTTATTTTACTTACATATTTCTCTTGATAATAATACATGTATTGATACGCGTAGATAAATAAATAATTATCTAAAACAAAATTGGGAATGACATTGTATTTAAAACATTAGTGCTTTTAAATTTAATCGGATTGACAAGTTTAACATATCTCTGAAATACAATTTTAAATCAGTAGCCTCAATAAAAAGAGAACTGTAACTTGCATTTTATGAATAATTTAATATCTGAAAAAGTACCGTGTGTCCCGATTTCCTTGTTGTAGTTGTTTTTTAAAGATGTTGTTATTATCAAAGGTAGAAGTTTGCAATTTTTACATTCATGTACACCTTGTTGACCTAGATTTCATGGCAAAATCGAAAATCTAGTATCTTCTTTTGTTTTCGACTTATGGCCAAACGTCGATATTTCTACACTTTTTTCAATGTCTTATACCTCTCTTAATACTATTATTCTGGTATATTTCGTCAACTGTTATATATTTCGTAGTGCCGAATTCAGCGGCGTGCTTAGAATTTTTCTAGGGGATTCGGTTTTTGTGTAATGCTGTAAACTTGAATTTTTTTTAATGGGAATCATAGTTGGCTTGACAACCGTCAGCTGCCGTTCTTTCTTAGCTTTTCAAAAATGTAAATATAGACATTCCTGAAAAACGTTTTCCAAATATTTTTTCAACAAAACGGTGCCCCCACCCACAATGCTTTGGCAGTGAGGAATTACTTAGAAACCCGTTTCCCAAATCGCTGGATTGCCACATTCGGTTCGGTGTTATGGCCGCCACGATCTCCAGATCTGCCAATACTGGATATCTTCCTATCGGGTGTTCTGAAAATCATAATCAAAACCGTCATAACATCGAATGTTACAATCCTACTATTTGGGAAACAAATTACACAGTAACTGAATTTTAAAAGGCAATGTAATAAATAACTAAAATAATTAAAGTAATTGCAACTACGATAATTAATGAGCAGAGACAACGTGTAATTAACCTAAACTAAAAATTGGAAATTTTTTGTATGAATTGATCCTATGAAATATCAATCACTTGAGAATTTATTGAAACTTTTAGCAATGTGACATTGCTTGTATGGCATGACTTTTAAAATAATAATGTAAACTTTCACGATTTTCATTAATGAATAAAATACCTATTTATTTGGGTTGAAATCATGTATTAAATGTACACTCTGCTTTCAATACACAAGTATAGTTTTTAGGTAGTATCGGGGAAAAATGTGAACGTCTTTAATCGATGTATCTTATAAAGTTGCCAAGTTGCGCAAAATCACTTAATGACAATTTACATATTATTTAGTTTTATTAAACAATATACTATGATTATCCAGTTTAGATTATTTACAAAATACATTTATTGAAATGGAGTTAAGTGCACTAGTTGAATGAAACATATTCTGTCAGTGCTAGGCTAAAATAAATTAAATTAAAAAATTAAATTCATCTTGGTTATGGTGGACTAAACTAAACCATAGTAAAGTAAACCAAATTAACCCAAATTATACAAAGTTTATTAGTACCTAACAGGCCAAAGCTAAATCAACCTTAACTAAACTAGAAGTAATTAACTGTATCTAAACTAATTCTAATCACAACAAAACTAGTTCAACTAAAGTGACTTACGCGGAATAAGTCGATTCAGCCCATAGTGAACACAAATAATCGAGATTAAGTGACTGAAAATTAAGCCATTTCAAGCTATACTGAAGTAAGCCAAGCTATGTCAACCTAAACCAAACTCACGAAAGTTAAGTTAAACTAATTAATCAAAACTAAAGGATATTAAGCTTAACTAAGCTGAATTACATTATAGTAAATAACTGTTTTAAAGCAAACTAATCCGGATTAAGTAAATCAGAACCAAGTTATAGTAGACACCACCATCTTTACCATGGGCTCCTTAATATTGGTGCTCCAATTTTCTGAGTTCGGTAAGGGCTGCCGGTCACTATCTCCTTCATTCCTTATGTACTCGCCAACACGCACTAGCCAAGCGTGGTGTTTTAACGGCTAAACCCTTAAAATGACGAGTTCTAAAACAGATGATTTCTCCCAAGGATTCTGGGGAGGACAAAAATTCGTCAACGTCAAAATAAAGACTAAGAAGAGCAAGATCTGCCAGGAATAAAATTCTGACCCATTCGAATGCCCTGGAGGGCAGGATTCAAGCGACCTCGGTCATCAAAAGTACCAACATTCGGATGCATTACTGCAACATGCGTGACATCAGGTCGAATCTTAATGCTGTTCACCTACAATCTGGGCCCCAAACTGTGAAATTCTATTGTTGTTTGTGTAGGTCTCCCAGTGATAATAACTTCCAATATCTTGTTGATTACCTTAGTCTGAAAATAGACTTACTCTTATCACGGTTTCCATCTTGCGATATCTCAGTTCTGAGAGATTTTAATGTCCACAACTCCAGTTTGCTTCAATTTTCATCTACCACTAATCCCGCAGGTCACAGTGCAGAAGCATTTGCTGTATCCTGTGATCCGAACTAACCAGAAGCCGTGACAACCCTAACCATACTCCACTTCTCCTGGACCTATTCCTTACAACTAACCCACTTGTCTATAAATCAGGAGTCCTTTCCCCACTTGGTCAACCAGACCACTGCCTAATCGAAATAACTTCCTCTATACCCAAACCAACTGTTACTTGAAAAACAGAACTATGTGGTGTTTTAAATCAGCTAACTGCAACGAACTGCGAGATTTTTTTGCAACCTTCCTCTAGCGTGAGTATTGCTTTAGACGGTCCTGCTCCTCAAACATTGCTCTTTCAATAACTGAAGTTATCTTGATGGGTATAGGGTTACATACATTCCCCAAAAAACGTAATCGTGTAGGTCATGCTCGGTCCCAACTCTTTTTTCATAGGGCTTGCACTGATGCATTCTCGCAAAAAAAGCATCAACTCTATACCAAATGGAAATCAAATAAATCAGTCAAACATCACGTCGACTATATTAAGGTCAAAAAAATGTTTGAAAAACGTAAATGCAAAGAATTAGTCTCATATCCCTTTGGTAGCCGTAAATTTTGGTCATTAGCAAAAGACATCAGTAAAAACTTTATTAAGTCTTCCTTTCCTCCCATGACGTCTCGCGAAGGAGCTATAGTAGCTGATCATGCTGACAAAGCCAACCTCTTTGTCGATCACCTTGCTACAAATTCATCTCTGAATGATCCTTGTAAAATTGTGCCGTCTCCCAAATCTACCCCATACGCTATGAAACCAATCCACTTTCGATACAAGCTCCTATTCGTAAAAAGGGCAACAAAACCGACCCCTCAAACTATCGACCAACTATTTTCGTTCCTCGAGTCCAATAAACTGCTAAACGACCGCCAGTATTGGTCCAGACAGAGCCGTTGAACGAGTGATCTTCTTTCATATATCACCACACTTTGGAATGAGACATTAGGAAGGTCCGGTGAAACAGTCGTAGTAGCTTTAGATATTTCAAAGGCTTTTGACTAGGTTTGGCACATGTACCTACTTGCCAAGCTCGCTTCGTTCGACTTATCCGATACGCTCATCAATTCAATCTCAGTTTTTTTGACAAAATACGTACACGCGTTGTCGTCAATGGCTTCTTTTCGGAAGAAATTTCTATTAATGCGGGCGTACACTTTTCTTACTATATATAAATGGCCTAATTCCCTCAACAACTTACCCGATCCATTGCTTTGCAGACGACAGCAATACGATTCTCTGACTTCTGACCTACAGTCTCTAGAGCATAGAAGAATAGTTTCGGTTTTTTCCTTGTTCTATCGCTATTACCATGGCAAGTGTACCTCCGAAATACACTCCTTAATACCTTCACAGACCATCTTCGCTAGAAACACTGGTAATTCACTACCCAGTTCCTGTTTTCCTCCAAACTTTGCAAATTTAAAGTAGCCGTTCATAAATATTTTTCGGCAGCCTAACAATATCCCTAGACCCTCCCAGTTTTCCTGAGTGCTTTAGCACGTTAGGCAAATCTTAGCATGCTCAGGAATGCTATTAGTAAAAAAAAGACTGGGAGATCCATATTAAGGAGATCTTTACCAAACTAAACCAAGGTTTACTAAAGTGAATTATTTCCATAAATAGCAAACTATACCGAACTATACGGTGCTAAACCATATTTACAGCATGCTATAGTAGGTCCCAGAATATCAGAGAGTAATAAATCATCTTGACAGCGACAGGTCAGTGGCGTACTTATTAAAGCATATACTATAAGGTCTGTAAAATATATTGACTTTTCTGTTCCTTATGTTCGTATAAAATATTTTAAAATAATATACTTGTAGTTGTACTTATGACCTATTTATACATACAATAAGATAAAAATTAAGCAAGTTTTGCTTCAAAGTTAAATAAATCAATATAGCATTCACTTTATTAAGAAATGAATCGACAGCTCTATCTTTGTTAGTTACGTACAGATTGCTTCCAATTGGATTAATGCTAACGTCATATTTACTGAAGCAGATATTTATTGTACAGGATAGCGAGGATCGTTCGAAATTCCAAGAAAATTTGTGTAAGTTTTAGAAAGTACTCACTACACTATTATCTAATAATATGTAAATTAGAAATATGATTCACTTAATAGGGGATGCATTAAGATACAATTACCACATTTATTATTTCAAACAAGTACTTTAAAATGCTCAGATATTTTCGAGTTTTTGTGGGAAACGGTGGTGAAAATGGCATCTTCCGCTTTTTCTCTAGCACAACGTTTGAAACTAAGCTCGCTCTCTGGGAATACAAAATTATCATTATGAATGTACAGGCTGTCCCAAATTCGAGGGCAAGCATGGGGATCTCGCTTATTATAAGAGATGGGATATAGGTTTAAATTCGGCACTTTTGCTAAATTCGATGCCGAGTAATAATCTGAAAAGAAATTTGAGCCAACTCGATTAGATTTGGTTTTATGCTCAAAAAACTAAAAATTTCGATTTTTGTTTTTCGCGTTTGGCTACCTTATTATTAGGAATTTTCAAAATTCGATTAAACATTATTAAGGCACCTTTTTACGCACAATACTAAGACGGTATTAAAAATATTATGCGACGTTTTGTTTATTCTGAACCATCAGCAGGTTTATTTTTTCTTATCGGGGTTAAGACATATTTTTATGGCGTTGGATGGAGAATTTTATGCTGATTTTAGCAATATATAACACTTCATGGTTTGATCGACTGCGAACTAAAATACTCTTAAATTAAAAACTAAATATTACATTATCGCGATACCCATGAATCAAACAAAACTTAGGAGTTGGCTTTTGTCATGTCATTTTCTAATTGTAAAAAGGTAATCACTGCAAGATCCTTCGTGTTAGTGCTTTAAAATTTGCAAGTTTCTTTAGAATGTTTTCAAATTCAGAAAAACGAGACATGATAAGGATATTTATAGCTGCAATAGAAATAGTGTCAGAGCAGAACAAAGATATTTAGAAGAATATCCGGAGAGGCAGCAACCAAACCAGAGATATTTTTTAAAATTAGACCAAAATTTGCGAGAATTTGGATGTTTTCAGAAACCTCGAAATGCATATGGTAGCAGACTAGACAGAGATGCCGAAGAAGAAATATTACATCAGGTACTATTTGTTAGTATTATACTAATTATAAGAACTTCCACTCACTTCACTGCTAATTTCAGCAGACATTTTTTTGGAGAGTTATGACTTTATGTTATCCATCTTAGGTTCAAGAAAATCCTTCAACATCTACCAGAGAAATAGAGCAAACTATTGAAGTGCCAAAAACGACAGTTTGGCGAGTGTTAAAGCAACACCGTTATAAACCATTTAAGTTACACTTTAGTCAAACTCTTCGGCCTGGGGACGATATGAGACGGTTGGATATTTGTAACCAACTTAATACCAAAATTCTGGAAAATCGCAACTTTCTCAATCAAATAATTTGGACGGATGAGTGCAATTTTTTCACTAATGGAATGTTTAATCGTAATAACGAGCACTACTGGTCCGTTGAAAATCCACGAATTAACAGGCAAATGCGAGGACAAGGCCACCGGTCCCTTAATGTGTGGGTTGGAATCTGGAAGGATAGGCTCCTTGGGCCAATTATTTACGAAGGTATCCTAACGTCTCAACGCTACCTCGCATTTCTGACAAACTAAATATCAGACCTTTTGGATGATGTTCCGCTAAACGAAAGATGGACTCTCTGGTGGCAAATGGACGGTGCTCCTCCTCATAATGCTGCGATAATAAGTGAATATCTTAACGGCGAATTTCCTGATAAATGGATGGGAAATAGGGGACCACTTAGGTGGCCAGCAAGAAGTCCAGATTTAACCCCTTCAGATTACTTCCTCTGGGGCTATTTAAAAAATATGATTTATAAGACGCCATCGCAAAATATAGAAGAACTCCAGAATAGGGTTGTTAATGAACTTCCTCAAATTCCCAGGCGAACCATTCAAAGAAGCGTAAACAATTGTAGAAGAAGAATTCGTTACTGTATTCAAGAAGGAGGAAACTTGTTCGAACATTTGTTATAATAATTTTTGTTTGTTTGTCTGTGTAATTATTTTGTTGTTACCTATCGATAAATTTGCGTTGTCGCTATTATGACCGTGTTACATAGACATACTTGTTGGAGTTGTTTGTTAAGGTTTTTTTTTAAATTGTTTAACTGTTTTTATATTTTTTTGGATGTCCTAACGAGTTTAACAAATTAAATAAGTAGAATTACTGTAATTATTCCTTGCTGGATCCAAGAAGGCGGAATCTTGTTCTTCGTATTTTTCTCATTATTTTAGTTCGCAGTCGATCAAACCATAAAGTGTTATATATTGCTAAAATCAGCATAACATTCTCCATCCAACGACATAAAAATATATCTTAACCCCCATAAGAAAAAATAAACCTGATGATGGTTCAGAATAAACGAAACGTCACATAATATTTTTGATACCGTATTAGAATTGTGCGTAAAAAGGTGCCTTAATAATGTTTCATCGAATTTTGAAAATTCCTAATAATAAGGTGGCCAAACGCAAAAAACGAAAATGTTCAAACTAACTTGAACCAGGAAGATCACTGCCAAACTAAACCGAACTAAATCAAACTAAACCGAACTAAATCAAACTAAACTACAACTGACTGACTCTAATCCCAAACAATGAACCTACACAATTTAGATGGTATTGCAATAATCTGGTTTAACTTAATGGACTAAAGATAAATACATTTAGTTAAATTTAGTAGTAGATTTGCTGATTGGGTAGTTCTGGGAAAAGTAGGGTCCGAATGAACCAAGTTATCTTCCGTTACGTGACGTTAACTGTAGAAAATTATGATTAAATGCTTTATTTCATCTTATTAAAACAGCTTGTTTTACTCACAAATATTTAGTAATAAAGTTACATTGAAGTACCTTCGGTTTGCTCTGGACTCTGGGCTTTGAAAAGACACATTATTCGTTAACAACTTCCGTTATATCCATTCAAGTATTAATCTTAACAGAACTAAACCAAACTACATCAAGCTAAATCACCCAGAATCAAACAAAAATTAATGTAAACTATACAAATGTATTATTATAAGTTTTTGTTATGAACGAATAAGTTCAAAAGTAAATATGTAATTAAAAATTATTATTAATTTTATTAAATACATAAAAAGTTTACCTCGAGCAGGATTTGAACCTACGACCTGTACTTTGCTAGAGTACTGCGCTAATAATAATAATTTTTAATATACAAATGTAATTCGAACTAAGGGTTACAGTGGTCGAACTCAACCTAAATGTATCGAATTAAATCAAAATGAAATGAATTATTCCAAACTTAACGAACCCAAACCGGATTTAATCAGACTAAACTAGAGCGGCCCAAACTAATCAGATGTGAAACAAACCGGATTACTCAAAAGTATACCGAACTAAACCAAACTAAATCTTAACTAAACCAATCCAACTACAGGTTCAAAGCCACTCTAAATCGAACAAAACTTATCTAAATCAAAAACTATTTGAGGGATTGTGGAACAAGAACTGAATTTAGTTAGCTAATTGTTAATTATAGAAAAAATCACAAATGAGTCATTAAATGCTACTGTCTAACAACTAAAAG
>JARFJB010001355.1:2210000-2332500 GCA_036346205.1 Vesta saturnalis | reverse complement strand
CTGTAAACAACGATTTACTTGATAATGAATTCAAAATATAATTCCCTCAATAAATTCCAACAAAAAAAGAATTAGTCAAGAGCACTAGGTGATTTAATAATAGATATATTGTAACAAATTTTATGTTATGTTGAAATTTGCAATCATGTAGGCAACTTCATTCATTTTCGTGTCATGTAAATTGCATACCTTATTGGTTGAAAATAAGCATTAATATTATTTTTGTACAGTTTGCGCTTACGGTTCGGGCAGGTCATGCGTAATGATTTCATTAGCATCGTTTTTGGTAGATGATTAAAAGTAAGAAGAGCATCCATTTTGCTTTTTAAATATTTCGTTGAAAAGTGCTGTATAATTTTTACAGCAAGAGCTACTTGAACCTATTTTACATTGTTTGAGATGTTTACCTTTTTTAGGCACTTTAATTTTACGGTAACGTTTCCTTTTTGCGTATTTTCATTGTACAACTAAGTTTTCCATTAATTGTACGCCATACGTTTCAATGGATCGAGGATGACGCAGTAAAAGCTTGTTGCTATGCAGAAGAATTATAAATAAATGGTACCTTAACCCATTTAAATCAACCAAGTTTAGCTACTTTCTAAAGGAATTTACATATTTGAGATCAACAAGTGTAACAACCCTGTTATATTTCCATTTCAAGAATTATTGCACAACCAAACTTGAAAGCGTGTATTCGGCAGCATTTATTTATCAGTAACAGAATAATAGTGACAACCAAAATGTGAATGTACTGCAGATAAGCATTAATTCATAATTAAATTTTAAGTTAATCCAGATTTACTAACATTATTATTTAGATTTTCTACTTTATAGCTTGATTTGAAGATATATATATATATATATATATATATATATATATATATATATATATATATATATATATAACCTTGTTATTGTTTTTAGTTTTAAATTTATTACATTTAAGGTTTACTTATTTTCCATAAAATAAGTTGGCGTCCAAGATTTTTAAACTTTTATTTAAAGGCTGAGACTACATCAATGTTGGAAAGCGAACATATCTAATCACAATTAGTTTTAAATTTAAGCAAATCAAAACTTTAAGAATCAGGCCCATTTAATCTCCGACTGACTAAAAGGCTCAAAATCTTCTAGTTGACATTAGAAGTATAAATACTATTTGGGGTGAATTAATAACCACAATACAACCTTATTTCATCCTAATTTTTAAATATTACAATGTTACAGTATGAGTGTGCTGCAATTGTTATATTTTACACAATATCGATTTTAGAACTAGGTGTGTTAGTCGAGAACTAGAACATAAAGTTACCGATTTGATGAAACGTAAAATAGTGACATGGTCAGTTTACAACAAAGTAGAAAGGCGCTTTAAAACAACACATTTCTATACATAATAATTAAATGAAAGGAACGTGTAACTAAATAAACTCATGATGACCGTCGTGCAAAATCTGACATAACATTATACATGTATTTAATAATCGAAATTCAGAACATTAAAAATCTAAGCGAAGTTATTTCACAACAAAAAAAAACAATTTAAAGTTTGATACTTAAACATATAACACTATAAATATATAACAACATCATCAATTCAACAAAATCGAAAGGCGATTTAAAACATTTTTCTTTGCATAGTAATCTGAATTGAGGAAATATATAATAAAAATAAGTCTAAACCTCGTTTAATATGTGAAGTTTAATAAATGAAAAGTTTGAAAATATTATATAAGTAGACGTAATGTTATTTTTATTTAGATTCATTTTGAACTCATTTGTATAGTTGCAGATGGAATTTTATGTAAATTTATTACGTTTGAATGGGGTGCTGTATAATTTAAAATTCATTGAACTTTCGTAATTTGCGAGTTTCTTGGCTTGTATTTATTTTGTTTGCGATTTTTAAGTGTAAAGCCCACATCAGATTTACGAAAATTTACTGCAATAATAATACGTGGGATTAAAAATTTCAAATGGAATTTCAAATTTAATTTTAGTACTTTATGTTTCAATAGGTGTAATGTAATTCAGTATTTAATGTAAATAAGGTTCAAGACGACAGATATTGAAAACTTTGGAAATATTGCAATTTATTCTAGATGCATTAAACTAACTTTTAATGCCAAAGTAATCAAAGCGTTGGTATGTTAAAAAGTGAGAAACTGAATCTGTGGCTTTACAGTAGACGGTTCCGACTAATATTGTTTATATACGAAGAATAATACAAGTGAAAATCGGCTTTATCCGGTAAAGCGTGAGTAAATCCTTAATTGAAACATTTTTTATGATTTAGTTGTAAAATCTCAAATTGTAATTAACAATCCTAAGGACATGCCATGACTACCGCGCTCTGATTGGATGTCTAAGGACAGACTTTGAATGCTGATTGTCCCTGAGAGTCTGCTCAGCCTCCATGGTCTGTAGTTTGATTGAAGGGTTGCCGTAAACTTGGTTGGAGATTTAGGTCTAACGCATACTGACTGGGGACCTAAGGCCTTGCATTATGATTGGTTGCCTCTGTTTGTTTGTGGTTTAATCTGGTGGTGTATTTTTAAAACTAATAGGTTTCCTTAATAGAGCACAATCGTGACCCCATCTAGCGCTTTACTTTAAAAGTGGAAGTAGATCCCTATAATAAGGGGGAAAAACAAAAATTTGAAATATTATTCAAATACTGGGAGCCCATACTAGTGGTGTATTTTTGAACCTAGTAGGATTTTCCTATAATATAGCCTGATCGTGGTCCATCTAGCGCTAAATTTTTTTTAAATGGAGGCAAATCCCGGTAATAGTTACGGAGGGAAAACTTGAAAATTTGAAAGGGGTTATTTCAAGGTTCAGAACCTTAGATGATTAAATTTACGTTTGTTAATCTAACTATAAAATATCTGGTGTGGAACACTACATGACCTTCCAACCTACAAAATGGAAATTAAAAGAAATGAAATAATTTTAATAACATTTTTTTAGGATAATTATAAGTTCAGCACGAAAGTGGGCAACACTGTAAACGCAAAAACCATAATCTGTCAAACAGACGTTTAAAACTTCATGACAGACAGATGTTAATAGACATTCAGATACTAACTTAAATTAAAGGAAATGAAATAATTTTAATTTCAATTTGTTTAGGTTAACTATGCAACCTTTTTTATACGTTCATAACGAAAACAGGCAACATTGCAAAAACAAAAACAACAATCTAGTCAGAATGACGTTTAAAGCTTCATGTCAGATACAGATTAATAACATAAATGCATATTAAAGTAAAAAATTCCAAAGTCACCCGCTTCTATAAAAATGTTGACAACACAGCTTCAGCATTTTCAATCATATTTATTAAATTTTTACATTTATTTCGCTTTACATTAAAAAACTGCATAAAGAAAATTTATGTAAAATTAAATTTTCTTTAAAAAATAGGTCTACACCTTTTCTTATAGAATTAATCATTAGCCAGATAATGAAAAAATTTGATCTAACACTTAAATTCCACCTTAGGAATTTTTTTGTCGATAAACTACGCGTTATATCAAAAAATTGCATAGAACATAAGTAATCGCTATGTTTAAGGTATATGTATTGGTATGTTAAAAAAAAAAAAAAAACTGGCCCTAACAAACCCCCCTCTCCGCAGCTGGATATCTCCCAAAATCTAATCAGCTCTAAGCCAAATGAACACAAGCTTAAATACAAAATTTTAAGTACGTAGATACTTTCGTTCTGGAGTTATCGTGCATACTAACACACATCCGTACACACACATGCACGTGCACTGTAAGGTTATTTTGACGCACCATGCATGTGCAGGATTTTGATAACCTGTGTAACGTGTTCCGAATATAGCTGAAGCGAGTTTGCATGATAAGAACTGTTTTGTGAGTATGCGTAATGTAAGTGGTGGATTTTTAATGAAGCCTTAGTTACCGTATGAAGGAATAGTTAAATGGGATGGAAAGATTTTCGTGTTGAAAGCGTTAAATTTGGTTGAGAAATAATGTTTTGACTAAATTGTTATTGATACGACACTGGTAGAACTACTGGTTTTTTGCTATCAAGTGTAAAGGAATTTGATTAAATGAAACGGGTGTAGACGTACGAATAAATGAGTTTACAATTTTGTGATGTTCTTTTAACGTACAATAAGGGATTCATATGCATATTTTTATTTGTTGAAACTTTTGTAATGTTATGCAATAATGGTAAATAGATGCATGTTCAAGCTAGTTGGTTAGAGATTTCTGAGGACGGGTTGCGCGCGCGTAACCATTAGAATGGGTTAGTGTTCGTGATGTTGAAATTGGAGTTTCCGTAGTATGCATTTAAAGCGGCTACAATAACCCTTAAAGGGATGAATCGTATAAACATTCATAAATAAACAAGTTTAATATATTGAGAAGTTAAAGAGAAACATCAGTGATTTTTCAAGAAATTTTAAAAGTGCGAAAGCAGATTTGAACAGAACAAAATAAATATTTTGTGGTAGTTTTATTAATGGAGCACGTGATCCAAAGTTATTATATAAAGAAAGCCTGGCGTGACCAGTTAAGTAAACACAACAGGAATTTGTAAAGTTTACTTAAAACTTTTGTGAGCATTATTGATATTTTATGAGGTACATTTGTACAATTGTTAGTAATACCAGGTTGAGGGTACGAAGAAAATAGAGAGTTTTACTGTTTACATGGAAGTAAACATTCTTCATTGTAATAAATGTTTAAAAAGGCAAACATTAAAGTCAGAAGGTGATGTTATGATATGCGAAAGAGCCCACACATCAGGTACGCGATTGAACAAACCATAGATACTGTGTTAGTGATTACGTCTACCTCTTGTGTTATGTGCATAGTGCATTTTCAAAGCTAGAAAGGTTTATTGGGAGCAGATGATTTGGATTACAATTTTTACTACACAGAAAAATGATTAATTACCTTATTATGTAAGAACTAGATTTAAATTTTATTGAAGCAAGACAACTACGATTATCTTTTAAGTACATCCCTTTATTGTTATATTAATTGCAGTTCTTTCAAAGTAAAAGGTAATCGGACTTGAGCTATTTTATGATTTAGTATTAAGGACTTGTGGTTTATTCAACCACGCTGTTGTGCAGATTTACATGCGAATTTGTCATATATATATATATATATATATATATATATATATATATATATATATATATATATATATATATATATTGATATATTGATTTCATTGTTTATTTATGCCGGAGGTGATACATTTGTAGAATTTACTTAACAGGTTACATTTATTTTTTTTGTTGTTTGTAACCGAATTTAATCTTTGTCTGTTTGGAGTTTGAAGATCGTCCTGAAATTGTGTAATAAGCCAGGTCGATTGCAAAATTTAAAGTATTGATTATTAGCAAAGTACTTTTTTTAACATTCAGCATAAATTACCATTTTGAGGAAATAAAGTTTGAACATATTAATGATCGTCTATATACGATTTTACAGATAAAGTATTGATAAAATTTAACAATTTCAATGATTGAACAAACATTAATCATTCTGTCGTTGAATTATTCAACAATTCACGAATTGTCTTTTAGATAACAATTCATTGTTAAACCGATTTCGTATAGTTTGTTTAGAATTTTATAAATTGAGGGCAGTTAAATGGTAGATATACGAGGGACATTTTAAAACTACATAAGTTATCGTTTTATTTTTATGAATGGGAATTTCTATTTATACAGGGTGCGTTCAGTAAGTTATAACGACCAATGTTTTATTAAATTTTCAGAAGTTTTGAGTTGATTTGTTTGGGAACGTGCTTAACTTTGAGAAATTAGTGTATGAATTTACTGAGTAAGCTACGATCCTGTCTTCCACAGTCAGATAGGATTAATTTACCATCTCGCCTAATACGATTGATTTTAGCAAAATTTAAGATTGTGGTGAGGCCAAGAGACATCTTTCCCGGACTAAGCTGTATAAGTTGTGAATTTATGGTAAGTGAGAGGTGTTTGGGCTTGTTATTCAACCATTTTACTTCTTATCTCGACCTCGCCAATTTCCACTGTAGCTGGTTTGGTAACCCTCTTACTAGCGACGGCTAATATGGATTGGACGTTTAACAGCACACGCACATGCACACGCACACGCACACGGATACGCACACGCACACGCACGGACGCGCACACGCACAAGTAAACGTACACGCACACGTACACGCACACGCACATGTACACTTACTCACACTCACACTCACACTCACACTCACACTCACAGTCACAGTCACACTCACTACTCACACTCACACTCACACTCACTCACACTCATACACACTCACTCACACACACGCACACACCCACACACCTACACATCCACACACCCACGCACAAGCACACGCACACGCACACGCACATGCACATGCACACGCACATGCACACGTACACTCACACGCACGCGCATACGCACACGCACACGCACACGCACTCGCACACGCACACGAACAACCACACGCACACGCACGGACACACACACGTGCACACGCACACGCACACGTACACGGATACACACGCACACGCTCACGTACACGCACACGCACACGCAAACCCACAAGCACACGCACATGCACACGCACACACACATGCACACGCACATGCACACGTACACTCACACGCACGCGCATACGCACACGCACACGCACACGCACACGAACAAGCACACGCACACGCACGGACGCACGGACGCGCACACGCACACGCACACGTAAACGTGCACGCACACGCACACGCACATGTGACCTTACACACACACTCACACTTACACTCACACTCACTCACACACACGTACACGCACACACACGCACACGCATACGCACACGCACACGTACACACACGCACGCGCACACGCACATGCACACGTACACTCACACGCACGCGCATACGCACACTCACACGCACACGCACTCGCACACGCACACGAACAAGCACACGCACACGCACATGTACACTTACACTCACACTCAGTCACAAACACGCCCACACCCACACACCCAAACATTCACACACCCACGCACAATCACACGCACGCACAGCACACGTACACGACAGCACGCACGACACAGCCACCACACACACTTCACCACACACGTACATTACTTAGCACACGAACGCAGACATCACACGCATACGTTCACGCACACACTACACGCACATACGATTGGAACGACACGCTACACGCACGAATAAGTAACATACGAGACGGCCACCACGCACAATGCGCACGCACGCCACGGACAGTAAAATTACCACATACGCACCACAGACATCAGATAGCACACAACTTAACACTGCACCACAGACAGTACACTTACCGGACCTCACACCAGAAATTAACACAGAAGACACGTCATGCACGCACACGCACTGACATCTACAACACTCACGACACATGCAATCCACAAGCGTACGACCTCTACGCACACGTAAAGTTACACACACCCATCACACCACACGCTCACGATACGCACACACACACTGACCGCACAGCACAACGTACACTCACGCACGCGATAAGACACGCACACGCACACGCTGCACCACAACAACCACACCACACCACACCAGTCACGCACCACCACACGTAAACGTCACCACACTACACTGACACACAGCACACAGCTACGTACCACACACACGCACCACACGCACACGCACACGCACACGCACACGCACACGCACAGCACACACGACACCATGCACACGTACACTCACCGCACCGCAACGCACACGCACACGCACACCGCACACGCACACAAGCACACCACACGCACACGCACACGACACACGCACACGCACGGATACGCACACGCACACGCACCACGCACACGCACACGCAACACGAACCACACGCACACGCACACGCACACGCACACGCACACACGCACACACGCACAGCACACGTACACTCACCGCACCGCATACCACGCACACCACGCACACGCACACACACGACAACCACACGCACCGCACACGCACACGCACACGCACCACGCACGCACACGCACACGCACACGACACGTACACTCACACGCACACTGACACGTCACACCACCACGCACACACTACACGACACACGCACACGCACACGCACACAGCACACAGCACACGCACACACACAGCTACCACACACACACACCACACGCACGCAACGCACACGCACACCACACGACACGCACACGACAACCACACGCACACGCACCACGACACGCACACGCACACGTAAACGCACGCACACGCACACGACCTGTACACACACCACACTCACCACCACACACACGCACACCACACCACACACACAGCACACACACGACACCACACATCACACGCACACGCACCACACGCACACGCACACGACACGCACACACGACACGCAACACACCACAACGCACACACGACCACAGACACACGCCACCACCACACGTACACAACCACGCACACCACACGCACACGCACACGCACACCACACGTCACACACGCTACCACACACGACACACACACACACGCACACGACACCACACGCACACGCAACGCACACCACACACACGCACACACACACGCACACACACACGCACACCACCACACAGCACGCACACGCGCACATCGCTACAACATACACACTCACACACGCACGCGCATACGCACACGCACACGAACACGCACACGCACACACGCGCACACGCACAAACGCGCGCACGCACACGCACATGTACACTTACTCACACTCACACTAACACTCACACTCACTCACACACACGCCCACACCCACACACCCATACATCCACACACCCACGCACAATCACACGCACACACACGCACACGCACACACCCCTCCACTCACACGCACGCGCATATACACACGCACACGCACTCGCACACGCACACGCACTCGCACACGCACACGCAAACGCACACGCACACACACGCACTCGCACGCGCACGCACATGCACACGTCCACGCACGCGCATACGCACACGCACACGCACACGCACTCGCACACGCACACGAACAGGCACACGCAAACACGCGCACACGCACACGCACATGTACACTTACTCACACTCACACTAACACTCACTCACTCACACACACGCTCACACCCACACACCCACACATCCACACACATACGCACAATCACACGCACACGCACACGCACACATCCAGACATACAGACATCCAGACATCCAGACATCCAGACATCCGAACATCCAGACATTCAGACATCCACACATCCAGACATCCAGACATCCAGACATCCAGACATCCAGACATCCAGACATCCAGATATCCAGACATCCGAACATCCAGACATTCAGACGTCCAGACGTCCAGACATCCAGACATCCAGAAATCCAGACATCCAAACCTCCAGACATCCAGACATCCAGACATCCAGACATCCAGACATCCAGACATCCAGACATCCAGACGTCCAGACATCCAGACATCCAGACATCCAGACATTCAGACATTCAGACATCCAGACAGCCAAACATCCAGGCATCCAGACACCCGGACATCCGGACATCCGGACATTCGGACATCCGGACATCCGGACATCCGGACATTCGGACGTCCAGACATCCAGACATGGCCGATCTTGGCGAAACTTGGTCAAAACTTGTAAAATAGGTGATCGCACAACCTTCTATACCTACGTATGAATATGTAGGTCGGAAGGTAAAAATGATTATTATATACTGCATCATGTATAGAGAAAGCAAGGCGTACTCGATATTCCCCCTCTATACCAATTACACGAACTATACATTGTAATTTGTTATCGCTAACAATGCGCTCCAGTATTGTAGATCTATGCCCCATGACGGTAAGAGTACGGATATCATCCTCCGTTATTGAAAACTCGTTAATACCGTTGGTGGGGAAATGCCTGCCGCCGTCTTCATATCGCTGTAAAATAAAGAATAATGCTGATAGTGATAGCCATACAAAAATATACGTACCAAGATATATGGTATTCACACTCGTGTCCATATGTCTTCCTTGATGTTGTTCTATATCTGTTCAAGTGTTGTATTTCGGCTATCAAAGCGTAATAGAAAAGAGTCTATTCATATAACACACACGCACACGTACACGCACACGCACACGCGCACGCGCATGCGCACACTCACATGCAAACGAACACGCACACGCACACGTACACGCACACGCGCACGCACACGCACACGCGCACGGAGACACCCAGAGATCCAGACATCCAGACATCCAGACATCCAGACGTCCAGACAACCAGACATCCAGACATCCAGACATCCAGACATCCAGACATCCAGACATCCAGACATCCAAACATCCAGACATCTAGACACCCAGACATCCACATATCTAGACATCCAGAGCTCCAGACATCCAGACATCCAGATATCCAGACATCCAGACATCCAGACATCCAGACATCCAGACATCCAGACATCCAGACATCCAGACATCCAGACATCCACACATCCAGACATCCAGACATGCAGACATATAGACGTCCAGACATCCAGACAGCCAGACATCCAGGCATCCAGGCATCCCAACATCCAGACATGATGGCCGATCTTGGCGAAACTTGGTCAAAACTTATAAAATAGGCGATCGCACAACCTTCTATACCTACACATGAATAGGTAGGTCGGAAAGAAAAAATGACTATTATATACGGCATCATGTATAGGGAAAGCAAGGACGTACTCGATATTCCCCCTCTATGTCAATTACACGAACTATACGTTGTAATTTGTTATCGCTAACAATGCGCTCCAGTATTGTAGATCTATGCCCTATGACGGTAAGAGTATGGATATCATCCTCCGTCATTGAATACTCGTTTACACCTTTGGTGGGGAAATGCCTGCCGCCATCTACATGGTCGCTGTATAATAAAGGAAAATGCTGATAGTGATAGCCAGATAAAAATATACTTGCCAAGATATATGGTATTCACACTCGTGTGAAGCAAACCATATGTCTGCCTTGATGTTGTTCTAAAAGTGTTCAAGTGTTCTGTTTCGGCTATCAGAGCGTAATAAAAATGATAGAAAAGAGTCTATTCATATAACACACACGCACACGTACACGCACACGCACACGCACACGCACACGCACACGCACACGCACACGCACACGCACACGCACACGCACACACACACGCACACGCACAAGCACAGGCACACGCACACGCACACGTGCACGCACACACACACATACACACACACACGCACACACACACTCACACACGCACACACGCACACACACACACACGCGCGCGCACACAAAATTAAAGACTAATTTTCATGTAAGCTTTCGATTAATGAAGCTAATTTTTATAGCAAACTGGTTTTCAAGATGTGACATTGTATTAATGATGTATGAATTTGTTTTTAACGAAGTATCGAGTTATGCGGTGCGTGAAAGTAATTTTTTTAACTTTCGTGTCGTAAAAATTAATAAACTAAAATACCTACGTAAGATCACATTCTGCTTTTTAACACGTAGAAGAAATCAGCTTTTCATATATTTACATGCAGGTACTAACAGCTCATCGATAGTATACATTATATAATCTGTGATTACAGGCCAATGGAATTCTATTATTAATAATAAATATTTTCAGGATGGTATACGATTGATTAAATCTATCTAATACACGTGAACGTCTTAATCAGGAGTGTTTTAACAAAAATATCTTGTTACAATAAGCATGCATTGTTACGTAAAGCATAATGGTGTTCTCTGCTAGGTTAAATATTAATTAAATAAAGATTATGGTAGTATTTATCGTTGTTACTGTACAAGAGTTTGCTGCTCGAGTAAACCTCTGTTATTGTTATTGTCATTCTACGCCCATTTTTTATGTGTGATTTACAGTATAAAATTAAATCTATTTTTATTGGAACAATTAATAAAAGCGTAATACGTGTATAAGACATATCTAAAATGTTTACAAGTTGCTCTCGATACCCCATAATTTATATATCTTTAAAAATGTTTTGCTTTGTCATACGAGTATAAAATGATTCGTTTGTTACAACAGTTATTTGTAAAAAATGAAAGCGTATTAATAAGCTATCTGGTTACATACATATCAAATGCGGATGATCAGACTTATATCTAAACTTTTTAAGCTTATTAAGATTGAGAGTTGAAATGCCGATATTATTTCAATGTCATCAACATCATCAGCAAAGACATCAATCAATACTTAAAATGCGATTAATTATAAGGTCAAGTGTGGAGTGTGGAGGAAAGGTTTGGACTTTGGGAAAAGGTAGCTGCTATTTCAGAAATTAATAAAAAGTGTGGTGCTATGTGGAGCAAAAGTGTGGGGGTGGAAGTAACAAAAACAGGTGGAAGAGCTGCAAGAAAAATATTGGAGATGGGTATTGGGGCTGGATAAGAAAACACCGGGGTACATTGTAAGAGAAGTACAGGAAGAAAAAATAAAGGTAGAGGCGAGAAGAAGGGGAAAAAAGTATGAGGAAAAAATGAGTGAAAGAGGGGAATGTAAAATATTACAGATATATTGGAAAGAGATGAAGGAAGGGAGAGTGAAGTACGGAGAAGATAGTAGAGAAGGATATTAGAAAAGAAACGGGTGCGCGAAGAAAAAAGTAGAGAGATTATGGGATTAGGGTGGGAGTGTAAGAGAGGACATAGTAAGAAGAGACAGGGATGTACAAATGCAAGAAAGATGGGTAAAATAAAAGAAGCGAAATACAACGTAAAGTATAGAAAGATTAAAGGAGAAGAGATACCTCAATATCTAAAAGGAGGAGGGAAAAAAGCAACGAAAAGTATGATTTCAAGGTTCAGTTGCATTAATGAAGAGTTGAGAAACAAGTATTGGAGAAGAGAGGAAGAAAGGAATTGTAGATTATGCGGGGAAGGGATGTAGAATATGTGGAATATGATGAAATAGTGTAGGGAATTCAGGGAGGATGACTGGAGTGTAGAAGAAATACAAAAGGAAAAGTGAGGGGAGCGGAGTGGATGGAGGAAACTTTGAAAAAGATAAAAAAGTTAATAGGAGAGGGGACATAAGGGAAAAGACAGACATGTGTTATGTAAATAGCAGAAATAGAAAGTGTACAATTAGAATACTTTGCAATATTGTAAAAAATAAGCAAATAAAGATAAACTAGTAGTATAAGGTAGTTTTTGAGAATAGTGCAATCAAAAGGATCATTTGGTTAGTTTGGATTGGTTTTCAATTACTACAGCTTCTTTCAATATCCTGAAAAAAAAAAGATACATCTTGAAACAGGTTTCAATATCTAAGGCTGTCCATTTGGTTGTATAATTAAAAGTTAGCGTACAGTTTGCAAAGTAATTTTATAGTATATTTATAAGCTATCAACACTATTTTGTGGTATATTTAAAAGTTGTCGTACGGTTTACAGCGCTCTCTTGTAGCATAATTATAAGTTATCACGCAAGTTGGAACACCATCAATTGCCCTTACCACTCTTGCTTGAGGCATCGGATTTTCTCTGTGGCTAAGTAACCGGTATGAGTTCTACCTGAAAACAACATCTTAGACTTGCAACTTGAATCTTGTTTCTGCTAATTATATGGTTATTTTCGAGAATGATGCAATCAGCAAGATCGTTTAGTTACTTTGGATTGGTTCCCAATTCCTGAAAAAAGGATACATCTTGAAACAGGTTTTAATGTCGAAGGTTGTCTATCCCACACGCAATCACTTAAGGGTTAATTAGTTATTAATACCTCTGCTGGTAATGACGAAATCACATTGAAATAGGTATAAAATGGTATCGGTATTTGAACTCTCCAGCTTAATAAGCTTAAAAGATTCAAATAGAGCAGTCTGATCATCCGCATTTGATAAGTGTTAACATGTTTCTTATGAAATGGGGCTCAGACTACGCTATTTCAAATTTTAAGCCATAAAAAATAAGGGACCTCTTCAGTGGGGCTAATACTAGCAAGTTTTGGAACCCGAAATGAGATAGTATGGAGCCCCCAGTATTAGAATACTATTTCAAATTTCAACATTTCCCCCCATAACAGTTATAAGGATCAACGTCCACTTTTAAAATATACGGCTAGATATAGGAAACTCCCATTAGTTTTAAAAATATACCATTAGGTGGCGCTACAAACAAACAGAGACAACTAATCAAAATGCAATCTTAGGCCTTCAATTAGCATGTGTTAGCTCTAGGTCTCCAACCAGCAAATTTTTAAAAATACACCACTAAGTGGCGCCACAAACAAACAAACAGAGACAACCAATCAGAATGCAAATGCTTTGTGCTTCAATCGGCATGCGTTAATCCTAAGCCTCAAGCCAGGTTTAATCCGATCCTCCAATCAAAGTATCGAGTCTAGGAACTGGTCGTAGTCTAAACACCAGTCAGAAACCAGAATCTAAAAGATGACATAGCCTCCCTTACGCAAATGGGTTACTCTCAAGCCTCTAACCAAGTTTAAGCAAACCTTCCAATTAGTTTAGTGCCAAACGCACAAACTTAACCGAATACATAGCTTGTCCTACACCGTACGTGTTAATTTTTGTCATGGCACCAGTACATCCATCTCTATTAAAATGCCACTTCAGGAGCGTAATAAATTTTCACGACAAATTTAAATTTACAAGTTAAAAAGCCACCTTATCTTTTTCTTTATGAATGAGCAATTGAAACATTCTTGGTATCATTGTTTAGATTATTCCTCATTTCTGTACTAATCAATTCAATTTCTAAATACAATCGTGTCCTACTTGATATTCAAACTAATTCTTTCGGAATTGATTACTTATACCTAAAATTTTATAATAAACCATATCTGACATACAATGTTTAATTCTGTAAACGCACGATTTAAGGGTATACATAATTATTTACAACAAAGTTTTCATAATACTTGACCTTAAATCACATAAAATAGGTTTTGAGGCGGTTGTGAACACCTCCTTTGAGAAGGTGATTATTTATTTTTAAGAGTTGCAATAGGTGCACTATTTTTATAACTGGTTATACTTGTGATAAATTTAGATTGAGTAATATAGATGAATTCTTATTTTGGTCTTTTTTCTTTAAATACGTATATTTTATTATTTATATTTCTTCGAAGTTCTCGCATTCAATGGTTCTAAGTCGCTGGTTATGATACATTATCCGTAACAGATTGCTACAACTACTGGAGTTACTCTATAACCTTAAGCCGCAAAGACTTCCAACGAAAGGCCAGACCTAACTTATAATTTTACCGCACAACCGTACTAGAAACTTGTGGTACAACTTTCGGTATTACAAAACTGATGTATATCTCGTTTTGACATTGTTATCTTTACGCAATTGAGAAGTTCAGTTCCATGTAGCACACATATCTTGTAATAATCGATGTTATTATCTTCTGTAAATTATATCCATATACTGGTAACATCCTATGTTTAAATTTAAATAATAGACTGTGACTAAGGGTAGACGGGGGGCTTTATTTTTTATTTCTAGCCAATATTGAATAACAACACTATATCCGTTTGCGCGTGAAGAATTTCTCTGAATGATTACATCAATTTGCTTGACGTTAGACTTTTTACAGATGGTTTAAAAACTTTATTCTAGCTTGAGCGACGTTCAAAGCCCAACATTATAATTGAAATAAATCTTCATAAATCTTTTAACAACTTAAAGCTAGGTCAAAGGAAAGTATCAGGAAGCCTGTTGCTTGATTTAAATTTTGTTTAAATGTATTGACCTCTAGTAGCCCTTGAGCTTGGTCTGTGTATTTGTCTTCCAATAAAAACATCTAACTGACCTTAACTTCTGTGCGTATTTAGATTTGTTTAACGTTATTTTACGCCAGTCAATGTTGAACAATGCTCAAGCTACTAGTTGAGCTGCACCTCGTTAAACTCCTGGAACTCGACTTTGAGAGTGCATAATAAAGTTGCAACGGGCGTAATACCCTTTAATATTACTTTTGTTTGGTTAAACCCGCTTCAAAGAATAAGATTTGAGTTCTTTTAAACTATTTTATAATTTCAACATTATTGAATCAAATTTAATGGTGTTATTGTGAAACTTAAAATGATTATTTTTTATTACATTTTATTAAAACTGAATGGGCTCAATTTATAAAGATATTATTTACTAGTTAAATTTGAGTTCGCATGCTAATCCCTTCCTTAATTGGTTGCAATGGCCAGCTCAAAATTAAAATAAAGAAATGATCACTGTTGTCATTGACCAAAATTGTGCTTATTCCGATTTATTTATTTATCTGGATTCCTATTGAGTTGACCTCTTCTTGCAATTATATATTCAATATTTGTATAAGCTTTTAATATTAAGCATCTTTAGCAATAAAAGTAAATCAAACGTTATGCTCATTTAATTAAATTCCAAATCTGAACGAAAATGCATCAATACGTTGTTTACAACCATATATAAAAATCAAACCTATATCTAAAATAACCTTCTTAAAACTAACATATAACAAATAAAATCTTTATCAGAATTAAACAGTTTGTTTTTGTTTAATTGTGATGTTTAAATTTCAAGTTTTGGGGAAATCAAACACAGAAGTATTTTATTTATTCACACAATCAAAAAGGTTCTTACTTGTTATTTGTGTTGATAGCGGATGATGTCACTCGGTGTTTCTTTGACCGGAGAAGAGGTCTCAAATAGGTTATAGACTGCTCTTCCGATGATGTCACTTTACCGACACTCTGGAACCGTTCTCCTTTATTGTCCTTATCTTTTCGTATACCTTTGTTATAGATGAATACGCTTCTAATTTTCTTTCCCATAATTTACTCATTTTTGTAAATTACTGCTCGATATATTTACACTATCCAGTTTTTACGTAATTATTTTATTTCAACGGCAAACAGCTTGCGCTACAAACTGCAATGTCCAACCGTATTACTCATTATTAACACTTCGAGTTATTATTATTTATACTTTGATTTACCAATTTGGATCGATTACTGTCTTTTATATTTATTGTTCACTATTTAAGCAAAACTGATTACCGTTCGGATACATACAAACGCGTTATCTTCACTTATTACATCACCTTTAATGCGAATCTCAAATTATGGTGCAATCCTTTGTATTATTACCAACTTGCCAATACTTGCACTTTTTATTATTTTAATAAGGAAGGTAATTTTCTACTTCTTCCCTGTTATACCGCTAATTAATTCTTGTTTGTAATTTTCACACTCTATAGGGCCGCGTGACTATACAATGTCACTTATGCTGCGGCATCAATAGACCGACAACTATCAACTCTCATAAAAAACTGCCAGTTACTTTGACAGCGTCTCATCCCTTCCAACACATCAATGCACTTGCGAATGCCGCGTATTTAGATATTCTCAAATTGAATATGTAGACAACTTATTGAAACAAACTCAAGCTTTCCATCTTAATATTAATTACATTCAAATGCAAATAAACAATAACCATTTCTGTACCCAGAAAAATAATAGAAACATATCTAATCTAGTATAATTTAGCGCGAACTTTTGATATTTTTTTAAAGCTCCTGTTACAAGGTGTTGTTGACCTTCGCTTGAGGCTCCCGGAATCTGACCTTAAGTGACCAATGACAGTCTGAGTTTTTGCGATTTGGCCTTTAAGCTAGTCCATGAGCAATGACCACGACCTAGCTTTGAATTAGTTCAAAGCTACATACATAAATTAACCTTAACATTTTAAGAGCAAAGTCTTCTAGTTGACCTTGAATACATGTCTTGAAATGGTGCCAGACCCAATAACGAAATATGACCTTTAAGTGACCAATGACATTTTGAAAGCAATAACCTCTAGTTGAGCTTGACTTGGATTCTTAGAATGGTTAAGTTTAACCACCTGTTACCTGTTCTTCAGATATCAGTTTCATGTTGGCAAATTCTTAAATGTCCCTTATGCTGTTTGCTTTTAGTTTTATCATAAATTACTTTTATAAATTAATTGCTACTTAAAAGAAAACTTCTAGTATACAGGCTAAAGTTTTTTTAAGTATGTACTATCCTTGATAGACCGAAACACCCGGAAGATTAAAATTGCTATAATTGCTCAAATTAAGGTTTAGAAACTAGAAAAGGGAGTAAGACTAATAAATGGTATAATTTTCCTTAATCAGCATAAAATCAAGGTCAAGTACTGGAAAATTACATCAAAAGAGTTCCAGAGACAAATCTTAAATAATCTTGAAAAGATCTAGAACTAGGTAAAGCTACTGTAACTTTGGTGTAATCAGTTAGAGGACGTTAACCAAAATAAACTAGATCAAGGATATCTACACCTTTGGCAGTTGTCAGACTCAAATATTACTCTCAAAAACCAGTGGCTGTTACTCTGAAAAATAGGGCCGAGTTGATTTATAGGTCAATGACACAAAGAATTTCTAAGGCCTACTCGCAAAATCCATATTAAATGAAGATAAATGGATTTAAATAACTTTTATGATAAAGGGAGCTCAAAGTCAAAAAAAGATGTTCAGCCTTGATCAAGTAAAGGCTTAAGACTGAACATCAAACTCAAGGAACTCAAAACATGGTGCAACTCAAAGAACTCAAAACACTCTTTGCATAAGGACAGACCATGTTACTTGTTTAACGTTCTTGTGATTTGACCGTCAAGATCAAAACATTCTATTACACTTTTAAATTTGTTAAATTTGACCTTGAAAATATTTTGAAATCAAAATAACTCAAGCACCACAATTAATATCACAATTTGTCCTCCTTTTCAGTTTTTAAATTTCATCAACTGGCTTTACAAGTTGTTTGCGACTAACGAGCTCTAACTGATCTTCGTTTTCATTCTGAGTCTTGATATTAATTTTGAATGTCAGTTCAAGTGGGATAATGACCATACCAATGTAAATGCAAGTAGTAAGTCAGAATTACGAGTATAAGTTAAAATTATGGCATAAGTAGTAAATAGGAATTTTTTTTTTGTGTTTCAAAGATAAGGGTTGAATCGAGCATCGGCTAATATATTTACACTATAGGTTAACTCTGCAAAAACCTCCGAAATTTAACACCAAGAGTTATGCTAATATATTGTATCAGATTTTGGACCAAACTTTAATCGAATGTAGTTGACGATGAATAATTTTACAGGTACATAAGTTAATTCATTGTGTGTTTGAGATCTTAACGTATTTGTTTGGTTTGGCACCGTTTTTGATAATCAATTAATTATTTTAGTACAGTGTTTTATGTATTTGAATAATCACAAAATTTATAACCCAATTTAAAGATTTCTAGTAACAGTGGAAAGATTTTAACCAATGACGACCTTATCATTTACTTCATTCTCGTTTAATTAATTAAAAGGTTTCAAAATATTAGTTAACGCGTGTGATTAAAAGTGCAGTTTAGTAATGTTGATTTTAACAGACGTGATTGAATGGCTCTGGACGGGTTGGGCGGAACACGATTCAACAAAATATGCAATTAAATGCTTTTGTATGTAAACTATTATTTTTTCTAAATATGCTACTGATTACTTATTATCTTGGTACGAATTGAAACTAGTAAAAGGAAATTAACGTTTCTTTCCACGCTCTTTCAGCCATAACGATAGATTTCCACCAGTGAGCATAGTTACGTAAATTTTATCGAGTTTTATAAAACTAAAGCACACTTTAAGCATTTATAAATATCGCTACGACTTTAATTATCAAGCGTGAGTCAATTTTGCGTGCCACATTTGTGCGAAAAAAACTAAAGGTGATGACCTAATTCCTCCATATATTTTTTATGTAGTGTAGCTATTTCGACCTATTTTCGATCCATTCCGACTTTATCCATCGGGTCTAGACCCCGATTTTCGCATAACATAATTATGGCACCAGTGGCATAGGTATCTTTATGAGTGTGTATTGTGACGTAAGACATTTGACATTTATGAATCGTACGATTGTAAGTTAAGTGTGAGTGGATGTGGTGCATGTGAGTGTGGCGTAGGTGATGATGATGTGTGAGTGTGAGTGTGAGTGTAGTGTGAGTGTGAGTGTTTGAGTGATGTTGTGATCTTGATGTGTGTGATGTGGTTGAGTATTTTGTGATGTGGATGTAGTGTGAGGTGTATGAGTGTGTGTTGTGCGTAGTGTGTAGTGTGAGTATGAGTGTGAGTGTGAGTGTGAGTGTGAGTGTGAGTGTGAGTGTGAGTGTGAGTGTGAGTGTGAGTGTGGGTGTGAGTGTGAGTGTGGTGTGAGTGTGAGTGTGAGTGTGAGTGTGAGTGTGAGTGTGAGTGTGAGTGTGAGTGTGAGTGTGAGTGTGAGTGGTAGTGTGAATGTGAGTGTGGGTGTGTGAATGTGAGTGGGAGTGTGAGTGTGACTGTTAGTGTGGGTGTAAGATTGAGTGTGCGTACGTGCGTGCGTGGGTGCATTTACATTCAAACTAAGAGTACGTGTGTAAGACCTAGATGCCTTGGCACCAATAAAATTTTTATAATGTATATAAATAAATAAACTTAATAAAAGGCGTAGTGAAGATTTGGGATTTAAGAAAATCCAACAACGCCCACATTATAATATATATATATATATATATATATATATATATATATATATATATATATATATATATATATATATATTTACATGCTGGGCAAACTCTGAAGACGTATTTGGCCGAAAAAAATTCGCAATCTTAGGTTTGTGCATTACAAAACGTCCAAAGTATGAAATGGAAGTGGTTTTCGGACTTTGGCCATTTAGAACCAAGCAAACGTAGGATTGTGCAAAGGAGGAATGACCAAACTCCGAAATATTTTGAAATTTACATAATGAACTAACTAGTAAATTATCACAATAAAAGGTTACTTATAATAAAATATTTTATTTAGTGTTAATCCGTAATAGTATCATTTGTTTGAACGTGTTGACGAAGAATGACATTTCGAATTGCATTTCACGTTTGTAAACATTTTTTATTTAGACAATGGTTAGATTTATCGAAGCCTTGTTTTGAATTCGTCTCTACTGCCGCCGCTTTTCTTAGTGATATTGTGGCATTAGGGACAATTTGTAAAAATCGTTCATAATCAATTTGAAATTCATTCCGAGCATAATTTTTTTCGATGATGCCTGATTTTATGCCTAACTGATACAAGTCGTCTTTCTTTTCCATTACAATACCCATCACGTTTCTATGTTTTACCTACCTCTGAGATTCTAATCAGACGGTTTGTCCGATATGTACAGATGGAAAGATTTTGTTAGAACTTTGAAGCATTTCTGCAGCCTGCCTTTTTAACGATTTTTTCGATGACTGACGAGCTTCACGAATTTTATTTTTTGTACTGCACAAGTGACACAGGATCATTTCATTCTTAAAAGCACAAGATAAATTTTCAACATCTGTCTCTTGTTCGGAAGTAACGGCATCTTCATCCGAACGGCTAGAAGCCCGTATGACGCTGTGGTTGGTAGCCCGTTACGAAACGGTTTGGCTGATTCTTCTCTTTCACTGGGCACTATTAAGAAGAATTCGAAAAACTCGTAAATGACATAATTATACTTAATCGTTCGGATGAAAATCCCGTTTCTTCTGAAGAAGAGACGGATGTTAAAAAATTACCTTGTGCTTGTATGAATGAAGGAATACCACGATGAAAATACCTATTTTTCTTCAGTTGAATAAAGCACAGCCCCTCGGAACAAGATGTAGTGTTGTTGTCAGCTAGCCATGAAACAAGGATATCCCTAACATCCTGGTTTGCTCTCTCCACGTTGCGTTGGGGCTGAGAATGCCTAATTTTAACACACACCTTAAAATGAAAGCGTAACTTAGCGTTTTTAATGCAAGGCAAGTAGTGATTAAGGGCTGGTTCTGGACCAGTTCAAGGTCACTCGCCCTCTGGTGGTAAGAAATGTAAGCTTTTGGATTTCTTCAAGGTCAAACTTTTGGCGGGAAATTTAAATTTTAGGAGCTCGATAAAAATTGCACTGTCACCATCCTCATTTTTGGCGGGAAATTTGTCAAGGTCAGAAGCTAAAAATAGAAATTGCAATGTCATCATATTACAATTCTTAGAAGTCTAAAAATAGTGTGGTCAAAGGTTATTGACGTACGGTGGTGTCATATTTCTTAGAAATATAAAAAGGTGAAAAGCTATAAAATAGAAAATCTAAGAATAGAATTTTCAGGGTCAAAATTTTTGGCGGGAAATATAAATTTTTGGAGCTGGTCAAGGTCAAAGCTAAAAATAGAAATTGCAATGTCATCATCATATTACAATTCTTAGAAGTCGAAGCAGAAGCTAAAAATAGAAATTCCAATGTAATCATCATCATATTACAATTCTTAGAAGTCTAAAAATAGTGTGGTCAAGGTCAAAGGTTATTGACCTGTAGGGGTATCGTATGACATTTCTTAGAAGTATAAAAATAGAATCAATTCATGGAAACAAGAAGAATGCGTTGTCTATGCTAAAAAGTCAAATGGTGCTTATACTGACTAAATTGGGTCAAGGTGAAATAATTTACTAAACTAAAAGTAGGTGTGTATTTAACAAGTTTAAACATGTTGTCATAGGTACTTAAGTCAAGGACAAAATTTTGTGATTCATAAACCACAGCGAGGTGTGAATAGAAATTGCAATGTCATCATATTACAATTCTTAGAAGTCTAAAAATAGAGTGGTCAAGGTCAAAGGTTATTGACCTGTAGAGGTATCGTATGACACTTCTTAGTGTTTCTAAATTAAAAGTAGGACAGGGTGGGTATTTAACAAGTTTAAACATGTAAGAGGTACTCAAATCAAGGACACATTTAGATCAAAATTTAATGCTAAAAATAGAAATTGCTAGGCCATCATACTACAATTCTTAGAAATCTAAATATAGGGTTTTCAAGGTCAAAGAGTAATTAATGAGCTGCAGGTGTATCATATTACATTTCTTAGGAATATAAAAATAGAATCAGTTTATGGAAACAAAAAGAATGAAAGGTTGTTGTCTATGCTAGAAGTAGACCAACGTCATACTACAACCCCACCATGTGTAAATTACAGATGAGTCATTTCCTTAACAGTGTTTTGTCCTAGTACAATTGCGAGCAAGTAAAGTCGTTATAATGCAAGCAGCAATATCATTCCTGGAGCGATATACAGGAATGGACAGCATCTCCTGATGGTAGCAGTTATTGATCATCAGATGCAGATTAGCTTACTGATGCAATTCTCAAAGCACACTCTCCTCTACCATAAAGAATCGTGATGCAGTAATATATAGAAGGACAGTTCCGGTGTCAACTCAAAATTCAAAAGCGTTCTCGAATCAGTAAAGATGGATCTATCTGCATTGAACAGTAGCACTTTCTGTAAATTTACCCGCACGAGTACGAATGTTGTTTTTACAAAAGGACTTATGAAAACTTTCGTTTTTACATTTATACTACTGTTTAACTTTCGTTCACGCGCATCAAAATAAAGCTGTATGGACACAGTAATTTATTTAAAATCTGTTAGATAATCAAACTATAGTGCCTTTATATGTTTGTAAACCCGAAAATTAAATTACCCTAAACAAAATAAATCAATTTTATGGTATTGACTTCATGAACATAAATTTTGCTAATGACTCGCAGTTTATTCCTGATCTCAAAAGGTATACGTAAACCATACGTTTCTAAAACTTTTGGTCCTTCGAGACGCACCTATTTTTCCATTGCCATAAAAATAATTATTTTATCATTGTTTTGATTATACAGAGTACACGATACAATTTATCTTTGATTTTACACGTAAGAGACACATGAATACCACAGTTATGCAAGACCTTGTTTCATTGTTTTAAATCTACCTGGTTTGAAAAAATTATAAGCAGAAAACCGCGTGCTAATAATGCAAATTTTAGTAGGTATAAACGTAAAACAAAAATAAAGTTCGTTTCATGCTGATTTTGTTACATCGTTAAATATTCAATATCATAGGTAAATATTGAATGTAATCAAAATTCAATTAATGGCCGGCTTGTACATTTATACCCTAGAATTTGTTGGTAAGATATAAAAATTTTAACATCTCAACATAAATTTTTATTACCAACGTAACTGATTTTCGAGATCTTATTTTACACTTGTATTTACATAAAACAACTTGATTTATGCTCTATAATTTTAATTTCAGTTAGAACCACTCAGTCCAACCGAGAATGTGGGTGGTGATAAAACAATGGCCAAAGGCGACGACGGGAGTTCTGACGACGCTCATACACCGCTACAGTCTCCCAGATCGCATAACACCAGTCATGATGATGAAGATTCTTCAAACGCCAACGAATCTGATAAAAGTCCTAACACGAGGTAATTCTTTTCTTTTACATGTTCTTAAACTACTCTAGCGCCCTCTAGTTTTAAAAGATTAGCCAATACTCATAAATTTTCACGCCTGTTCAATTCTTAGGTTAACGAAATATATATATATATATATATATATATATATATATATATTCCATTTTAAGACAAAAAATAAAACCGAATTTTGAATTTGCTGTTGAGAGTTTAGAAAATGGCGCTCGAGTAGATCCCGCGTTTTGATATAGAAAATTGTCTAGGGATTAAAGTATTTTGATGTAAGTTTCGTGTCTCCCGACTGTGTTATTTACATGAATAAATTTTCTTTAAATTTCTCCCCCTAGTGTACATTTTAAAAGTCAGCTGTCAAATTTTGTTGTTTAAAATATAGATCGTCTTGAAAGGTATCTTTACAGAGTTGAGAAAAAGGAAACGGAAGGATTTGTGGAGGAATCGCAGAAAGCGGCGACTCAAAGTTGGAGGAATATACGTGCAGTCATGGCTTGCTATCATTCACTACGTAAAATCAAGAGGTTCTGAATAATTTTGCAATTTACTACTTACTTACTTGCAGTTGCAACTTTTATTCGATGTTTGGTGGCCTTCTACAGTAACTACAATACTACAATGTACTATTTTCTACTATTCATTGTTTTATTAAACCTAAAAAAAATCAACGTTGCCATATCACTTTTCAATTGAACCCACTTGGCAACATTGACTTTTTTTCTTTTTCTGAATGACTAGCCTATACTTAGGAGTAATGTATACTATTTCAATTTTCTTCTACCTTACTTTTCTAAGCCATACGTATCTTTGCTGAACTCTAAATGCATTGTGTGTTTTTATTAATTACATCCAAAAAAAAAAATAAAATAAAATAAACTAATCTTCCAAATTTTATAATTTCAGAACGAAATCCAATCAACGATGGATGAAACTAAGAACAACGGTACAAATTTCTTCGGCAATACAAAAGGTAAACCTAGAATAAATTTCATTTCGAAACTCTTTTATATGTAAATCAAAGAGATAGATTGCGTTACCTGCATAGTGTGATTGTTTATTATGGGATGATTGTTGCTTCTGTATTCTAAAAGGTTTTACTTTAGTGCTGTTTGTTTTCAACCGAGAAGCGGTCCTTTTAGAGACAAATGTGTTTGTAAATTTCTCAATAAAATAAAGCGGAAACTTCGGAAGCGTAGTTTTAGGATACATTTAGTGGTAAATGGAAGTGAAAATAAAAATGAATGTCTGTTATTAATTCAAATTTTAAATGAAATATCAGAATTAAAATAATTAAAACTATTAAGTAAGACGTACCGTAAACCGGGGTGATTTGGAACATAGGGGGAATGATCAAACGTGAAATTTTCAGATATGTTGCTCTGTACACTTTAGTTCTTGTCAAACCTTCAATTTTTGTGAGGGGATAGGTGACAACACTGTCTAGCTCCTTATTCCGCCATTCCTCCAACCAGATTTGGTTGCTCCTACGTAGCATGTGAATAAGTCCAACAAAAATTTGCAGATAATCACCGTGTTATTACTACAGTCATATAAATGTGAGTACCGGGGCTTTATTTGTTAATTTATCATGTATGGACAATAACGATTCTGTTAAGTCATGTTTCAGAAACATTTTTTTGTAGGAAAAACATGTTTTTGTCCAATCACGTTTGTGCAGGTTAAAATTTTTGCTTCGAGGTGTCATTAATCACTGGACAAGAAGTGGTCAATGACAACCCCCTTTCCACATGTATTTTTATTTTATCTAGATTTGAAAAAAATATAGTTCAATGGATATTACAGTATTCTCCATAAAATTCTTTGTATTTTTACAGATACCTCGAACTCCACAACCAACTCCATTTATTATGCAATATGCCCTAAATAGTGGGGCAATAAGTATTTTATAATCATTAATATGTACAGGTTGTCCCATTTTCGTATGTTCTACGGGATATTAGACCTTGCGGTTTTCGCGACACCGTGCTACTTTTTAATGAAACCAAAGATGCGCTAATCAAATTTGCCATAGCCATCTTAGTTGTTGTGCTACAGGGTGATCTTGGAAAAATTGCATTTTCAGTCACAATAACTCTGTTATTGTGAGACATATTAAAAAAGTAAAAACTGATTTCCTTTAGAGGTCACAGTTTTTGAGATATTGACATAACTTACTTTTTTTTATGGGACACCCTATATATTTTTTTAAAATCTGTTTCCCCTTGCCAAGAGCTTTTCCAAAATATAGCTTAGTCTATATTTATTTTTATAAATAACGTGACAAAATGATTTTTTCCTATAATTTACTTTGATAAAAAACAAAATAATTAATTAATCACATATATTGTTCAAATTGCAGACCATTATGTCTCCTACAAGTTTCACAAAGTTTATAAATTATTTTAATAGCATTTTCCAAAATAAATGATTGTCTTCGTAATTCTGCAAAAGCATTTTCCGTTGCAATTTTTAATTGTTGCATGTTGGCATATTGCCTTGAATAAATTTTATTCTTTAAATACACCCACAATAAAAATCCAAAACCGAGAGATCCGGTGATCGTGGTGGCCATCGAACAGGTCCATTTGTTCTAATCCATCTCCTGGGAAAACGTTCATTTAGCCAGTTTTATATTATTCTAGCATTGTGGGCTGGAGCCCATCCTGCTGGAAGAATATATCGTTCAGTTGAGCCAGTGGAATATCTTCTAAAATGTTCATATTTTTTTCTTGCAGAATTTGGAAGTACCCATTAGAGTTTAGGTTTTCTTCACAAATCTTGTAAACTATTTTTCGGTTAAAAATAAAGCAGGAGACATTAAATGCGAACCTGCCTTGGCGCTCTCTAGGAAAAATCACGTGGGTGTTTTCTTGACTCCAAAACCGCGAGTTGTGTCTATTAAGAATTCCCGAACTTGTGAAATGTGCCTCGTCTGACCAAATTATTTTTTTTTCAAAATTATTGTCCTGAGTTTTCATATTTATAAACCAATTGCAGAACTCCAATCTACGTTCAGCATCACCAGGGTGCAGACGATGAACAAGTTTATACTTGTAGGGTTTGAATTTATGTTTTTTTAAAATCCTTTGTTTTAGGCACACCGGTCTTTTCATCTATTTTCCTGCACGAGGTTTCAGGAGTGGCTTGAACAACTGCTAAAACGTTGATCTCTGATTCCTCGTTCTCTTTGTTGTAAACTCGGGGTCGAGGTTTGTCAAAACATCCATGTTGGCAAAGATTAAATTTTAATTTTTGAAATATTCTTCTGTCGGGTTGTCTTCTTTCGGGATATCTATATGATAAGATAGGTATATAAAATAAATACAAATTCTAAGATAAAGATTAACTGACCTGTTCAGAGTTCTAAGGTCTGATCTGCGTTTTCATTAGATAATATGAAGCAGGTATTCATATCATATTTCTCAAAGTTTTCAAATTTTTGGTTTCGAGCCATATTAAAAAATAATTAAACAACAACAACAACAACAAGAACAAGAACGATAACAATAAACAAAAACAACAAATATCAGCACTAAATTTGGGAAAATGTAACCAGGAATAATTTGAGAGAAGCAGAAACTTCAAAAAACAAATACCTAAGTAATGGCAGAACGTTAATTATTTTGTTTTTGCGTTACCATGGTTACCCACGGCTATCCACTATTATCAATGTAAATTATGGAAGAAAATCATTTTGTCACGTTATTTATAAAAATAAATATACACTATGCTATATTCTTGAAAGGCTCTTGGCAAGGAGAAAAGGATTTAAAAAAAAATATATAGGGTGTCCCATAAAAAAAAGTAGGTTATGTCAATATCTCAAAAAACTGTGACCTATAAAGAAAATCTCAGTACGCCACTGGATTTTACGTAAAAAAATCTATAAATATCAGTTTTTACTTTTTTAATATGTCTGACAATAGTAGAGTTACAGGGGATGACTGAAAATGCAATTTTTCCAAAATCACCCTGTAGCACACAAACTAAGATGGCTATGGCAAATTTGATTAGTGCATCTTTGGTTTCATTAAAAAATAGCACGGTGTCGCGAAAACCGCAAGGTTCTAACCTAAAAAATAAGCGAGATACCCCGTAAAACATACGAAAATGGGACAACCTGTACATGCAGTATCACTACTGATTATAACTAGGCGTGAAGTAGAACTCCAGCGAACTCTCTCCTTACATTATCTTAATCTTAATAGTATGTATCTTATGATAATTCTAATTCTATGTTAACCCTACGATGCATAAACCCGACCCCTCAGGACCGGACAGATATTAATTACTCATAATTTGCTTAAAATAATTTCAATCGGCTTGAGTATTCAGATATGCTCTAAACACGTCTTCATTCAACACACACACTTGATTAAAAAAACATTCATAGTACCCCGTATTTACCTAAACCAGGCCTCCGAAGCTCGTGTACAACTAGTTCATATAAAACCAGTTTCAAGACTGATAGTTATTATAATTGGTCAAGTATTGCTGCGCGGAATTGTACGTGTCTGTCCAAGTTGAAACCTGTATTACTGTAACAAAAGTTGCATTGAGTCAGCATGGTTTCTCACGAGTATTTAAGATCCAGTTCTGATGATTCAGAGGATGATGTTGACGATATTGGTAATTCTTCAACGAGTAGTAAACATTGCTCCAAGTGGTCTGGATTGGAGTTTGGAACCTCCAACAAAAAATAAAGTGCAATCACACAACAGGACTAGCAAGAAAGCATATGGCTACAACTCCAAACGAAGCGTTTCAGTTATTTGTAACTCCAGTAATTGTACAAGACATTGTGAACTGCGCTAGTTTAGAGGGGAGTGGTGTTTAATGAATTTCTTGCATTCTGTGGTTTACTTATTCACGCGGAAGTTGACAGAACCTGGGATGTTCCTACGAGAGAACTATTTTGTAGTGAATTGGACAATCCTATATACCGACCCGCAATGTCCATATTTTGCTTTGAATAAATACGAAGATTTGTCAGGTTTGGCAACAAAGGAACCCGTAACGCGCGTTTGGAAACCTATAAGTTAGCAATAGCATTCTACGTTTGGGATTTATTCATTCAGCAATGCAAAACCGGCGTCATACCGGATACTAATGTAACTATTGATGGGTTGGGTTTAGAGGTAGATGCAGATTCGTCCTATATATGCCAAGTAAACCGGCAAAATATGGACTTAAAATATTTTGGATGTCTGAATCTAAGTCTGGTTATCCTCTGGATGGTTTAGTTCATGTTGGTCGCCAGTCCGGATAACTTCCACGTCCAAACCTGAGGCTTGAAGTAGTACAAACTACTGTGCGTGGCATTCATAATTCTGCTCTGAATCTCACTATAGACAATCTCTTCACTAGTGTTCTGCTAACAATTTATCTGTGAAATAAAAATATTACTGTTGTGGGTACACTACGTCAGAATAATTCCGAAAGAAATGAAAGCCTCAGAAGATCGTGTAGTCGGCTCTTCATTGCTTTGCTTTCGAAATACCGTATCCATGGTAAGTTAAGTGTTGACGTCATGGATCAAAGGTGTCAACATACACGTGCAAGAGGCAAAGAGAACGATGACCCATTAAATTTTTCTTCAACATCATTGATGCTGCAGCACTCATCGCATTTACCAAGGAATATCCAAACTACAACGTAGGACTGACACGCAGATTGTTTTTGAAAAAATTAGTGAAGGAACTACACATATGCAGAGACGATCCACTAACCCTAACCTTCGCGTAGTGTCCGAGAGTGTCTAAGCAGACTTATTGATATCTCTGGTCCGCCAGCCGCTCAAGCAAGTACAACCAACTTGTAAAAATAATATCTGTAATGAGCATACTATTAGAATGTGCACTACATGCTTCTCTAATCCCTAAAAAAATTTAAACAGGAATGTTCACTTTCATATTTAATCTCACGTTTGTAATGGATGTATAAATCAATAAAATTTTACTTGAATAATTTTGTTTCTATTCTGACTATACGTGATTTTATATAACGGGTCTCAGAAGCCCGGATTACGTAAATGCAGTTATTTTATTGGTTAAGTATCCCAGGGTTAATTGAAATTAAATTAAAATTAAGTGAACTATAGATGTTGAAACCGTGTGGGTAGCTCTAATAGTTTAAACCTTTTTAGTCTTTTTGGTTCATCGTTATTGTACATTGGATGAGCACTAAGTCTCTCTTTATACTGAGCACCGTCATTCTATATTTGACATTTCACTGTGGGTACATTCAGGTCACAAACTTATGGGCCTGTACTACATGATCTACTACATGATCGGGTGGTTTAACTGGTTTCGGTAACATGACGGTTTGTGCTGTTTTCCATTGGCTTGGAAAGTGCGGAGTCGTGAGTATTTCATTGTACAGGTGTGTAAGAGCTTATATAATTTTGCTTGATGATCGTCCTAGTAATTTGATCGTAACCTGGAGCTTTTTTGTGTTGGTCTTTTTTATTTCTTCTACCTCTTTGGTGGTTATGGGTTTGAGGGGTAAACTCATTTGGAATGACGAGTCCAAGAATACAAGGATTTCTGTTCCTTCGTCTGGACATTCACAACGGAAGGATGTAAAGACTTTGGTGAGATGTTCTGCAAAGGAATTCGTCTTGTCTTTGTTAGTACGAGCCCAATTACCATCTTGCTTCTTGATAGGGGATCTTTTTAGTTTCCTTACCGCTTTCCAAAGCGAATAGTCTGTTTGCTCGTATGTACTGAGGTTTTCTAAGTAGTCCTGGATTACTTTGTTTGTATGCTGACAAAGCAGTTTTTTAATTATTTGGTTGCTTTATTCATGGCTCGCTCATCTAGGTCTGATCTGGTAAGTTGCCATCGTTTTGTGAGACGACCGTTTTCAGCTATTTGATCTTTTATGGTGATAGCAATGTCTTCGATTTATGTAGTGGTTAGCACTTCAGGTGTAGCTTCCCATGCCGCTTCTTGGATTACTTCTGTGAGTGACGCTATTGCTCGTTCTATGTCGTGTTCAGTTTTTAGCGGAGCATGTGGATCTATTAAATACTAGTCTATTTATAAAGTATTTCCAATCTGTACGTTTGTTGTGAAATGAAGCTGGTGGTTGAATTTTTAATATAGTTATTGCAATAGCCGAATGATCCGCTGCCAGTTCGAAGCAAGATCGTACACTCACGAACGTTTAATCCCTCTATGATATCGAAGTCTAGGAGATCTAGGACTCTTCAACGGCCTGTGGGCCAGTGGGTGGGTTCCCGTAGATAGACAAGTGACATTATTTTCTTGTATAGCGGCATATAATCCACGACCGTCAATTCTATTTAAGCGGAAGCCCCACTGTTCATGCTTTGCGTTGAAACCCCCTACTACTATAACTCTCAGAGTCTTGAAGAATTGAGTGTAATCTGCTGATATTGTTAACGGAGTGATTGTGATAATTGTGGCTTGTAGGTGATTATCTTGATATTTCCCCTGTTCATGATGTTTGATGTTATTTCTGATAATTACAGCTGATCCTCCGTTAGCTGTGCCGTCGGGATGATTTGTTGCATAGATTGTGTAATTTGGAAATTTAATATAGCTCTGAACGGTGAAATGGGTTTCAGATATAAGAAGGATATCTACGTTGTGGCTTTCAAGAAATATTTTAATTTCCTGGGCGTGTTGGCTCAGCCTATTGGCGTTCCAAGCTACAATTTTAAGTAATTGTGCCATTAAGCTAGTTTACTGATTAACATTGTGAGAAGATTCACGGTGGTCCCCATTTGTGTGATATTCTCCATCTCTTCCATCTCATTACTTTTTTGATTTTATGGTATCGTTTGATGTTGTGTTATGTTTTCTGGAAAGTTGAGTGGAGGCGGTATTGTCACCTGACGTGCTCTGTTTGCATATGATGTTCTTGGCTTTACCTCACATTGGATGTATCATCTTTTCTGAAGATTTATGTCATCTTTTCTTAGTTGTGAGTCTAGTTTTTCTTGCAATTTGGCCGGGTGATTTCCTCTGCAGTTCACGCATTTGACTTTGTCATCTATGATTTTTCTTGGGTATTCCCCTATGGGGTGATGTTGTATATATTTGACGCATCTAAGAGTATGTTGACAGTAGTTCTTCGTGTATTCGAAGTTTTGGCATTTTACGCATTGCGGAATTGTTCGTTTGGCATGTGTTTCTACTACTAGACTTGTGTTCAGTAATATTTTTGCATTATAGGTTTCGTAATTGTTTTCATCTTGTTTCAGCTCTACAAGCATTGGGAGCTACTTTTTAGGTATTCCATGTTTAATATTCCAAATATTAACTACAGTATGTACTAACTCTTCTAGTTCTTGCTTGATTTCTGTTGTGTTTGTTTTGTTGTGTTTGTTGAGCATAATAACTACTTTAAAGTTTCTGTCTTGTTTGGGTTTATACGTATGAAATTTTGTGTTTTTTTGAGCAAGTTGTTTAATAATAGTGGAGTATGTTTCGCTGATTTTGCTCTGTATTTTAATTTATTCGTTACCTAGGGATTTCACTATGTAGTTGTCTTTAGCTATTTTATGTAATGTAATGCCATAAATATTGTAGGTAGCTGGGGGACTTTAATTTCAGTTTTTTTTTCTTGTATAACTTCAGTGTCTTCTTTTTCTTCATGTAGCTGTTCAAATAAGTTGGAGGTTTCTATTGCTCTTCCTAGCCAGTATGAATTTTTGTTAGTGATGGTTTGCCAATCATTATTTTCCATATCAGGAAATAATTGGTCCATGTACGTGAAGAATTGATTTGTTGGTTGAGAGTTTGTCATATGCTGTGAATATGACTGCATTATTTGATTTTGTGTAGCATATATTCATTGAGGCATGATGTTTATTCACTAAAACCCTTCCCTCTTTTACAGATCGCTCACCCCTGGAACCGTCGAACTGTGACACAACATCGGAGGGCAGGTGTATTTTACTGTTAGCACTTCCCATTTATCTATATTTTTTATGGATGATATTTCCATCCATTTGGTGATCTCATTATGTAACATCCGCTCTATTAGGCCCTTCGACGTATCGCACGACCCCTTCTCGCACCATAACCTTATGCTTTTTTCAGAACGTGCACATCGCGTGGAAGTGTGCTCTGCTTCATCAGTTTCGGCGCAGTATCTGTACCGGGCAAAGTCTGACTTCCCTATCCTGTGTAGATATAGTATGAAACTTCCGTACCCACTAATACACTGCGTCGTGTAGAAGCCAACCGGGCCGTATCCGCGTAGTGTCCATCTTTGCACGTTGAGTATCAGTTTCCTCGGACTACTTCCATCCTCATCCCACTCTGCCTGCCATTTTTCTATTTTCCACTTACGGCTTTGACTTTTCCACTCATCTTTCCACGTTGAGTATCAGTTTCCTCGGACTACTGCCATCCTCTTCCCACTCTGTCTGCCATTTTTCTATTTTCCACTTACGGCTTTAACTTTTCCACTCTGACTAACCCGGTGACTCTCATGCAGTTGCTTACTCTCTTCGACAAATAGGTGAACAGACATCAGACCTGCCATAACCATGGCTGTTTTCGTAAATATTGTGCGGTGACCACACCAAATGATAATCGCGATCGTTCTTTGTGGCGATGTATTGTAATGCTTTTGTACCCTTACTTACACTGGCGTTGCATACAGGATAATGGATTGATCTGCTGATTCTATGATACGCCTTTTACGCTCCTTCGTGCCGCTTACATTTGATAGCATGCAACTGAGAGCTCTCATAGTGTTCTTCGCCTTAACGCATAGGATAGATACGTGTTTACCAAACATGATGCCATAATCTATCACGACTTCTGCCTGTTCGGTTGAGACTATCTTTCTTCCTTACAGTAGGGCGTTTATGTTTTTGGCCTGCGGGCTACGGTTGTATATTAACGTTATGGTTTTTTTCCGATGGCACCTGTAGGTTATTTTACTGTAATACATTTTTGCACCCCTCAGGGATGCGTTTCCTTTGTGCCTCAATCCTTCGAGGATCTTGCCCTGACTACTAATGCTAAATCATCAGCATAACGTACCACTTCCACATGCTAGGCCATTTTACACTCCATCATGGTGTCATATAGAAGTGTTGGGCCCAATACCGAGTCTTGCGCTCACCCCCTCCTACTTCTATGTTACAGCTTTTTTCAACGCCTATGGTCCAGTTTGTGAGGTAGCTATATTCGGTAGTGAAATCATTTTTAACATCGTCCAGTATGATACATTTACAGGCTTTCCCCTTGAAAATGTTTATTACCTTTGCTAACGCGTGAGTGGTCGTCCTGCCCTTCGTGAAGTCAAATTGGTTTTTGTGCATACGCCATTTTGCTTCCATTTCTGTAGTTAGTCAATTTGAAATAATGTTCTCATACGTTTCCCCTAACACGTTAATATGACATATGAGCCTATGCTTGGTCTCGTCCGTTACCGTCTTTTTTTGGTTTCTCGGCTAATACCAAGGGGGCAGTCTTAAATATGTCTGGAAAGTTGTTTCCTATCAGATGCGAATAATACTTTGCAAAAGTACTCCATTTCACCATTTCCGGCTTGATGTTGTCAGGTCTCAGAGCCTTATTTGGCCGTATACGCGCTACCGCTCCCGATAGCTCGCCCTTTGTTATTTCTCACAACACTTTCTCTGTGCGAATATCTCTTGCGACAGTTTGTCCAGGTTTCCTCTTGATAAATAACTGTTGGAAGATCTCTGTCTTTCTCCCTGTAGTCAAATCTATTTTTGGCATCTTTATTTTTGGCTAGTCTTTTATTATTTTGTAGGCATCCGCGAAATATCGGAATCCAGATCCTTGCACAGTTTAGACCACTTCTCTTTTTTTGATGCGTTTATTTTTCTGCGTGTATCCTTTTTGGCCTTTTATAATTTTGAATAGTGTCTTCGTTGGGGATAATTTATGCAGCTCGCTCTCTAGCTTTTAGGACGTATCTGTGGTCACCCATCCATTGTTCGAGTTTTCAAGTTAAGCCATCAGTTACCGTAGCGATGTCAATGTACGAGGTGCGCGGCTTCGCACCTGAGTCGTTTTTTTCCGTCGTTCAGTATGTTTAAACCAAGTGGTTGGGCTTATTTTAGTAAAGTTTTCCCCTTAATCCGTATTTGTTCCTCCCCACGTAGTATTTTTTCCATAGTTCAGTTGGGGCTAATATACGTAGAGATGATGTGAACAGAATCAACTTTCCAGTTCTGTCATATATGATATATATATATATATATATATATATATATATATATATATATATATATAGGGTGATTTTTAAGTTGGTGCTTTTTTTTAAACTGTGTATAGAACTAATTAAAGTCAACAACTTTTTCAAATAACATTTTTTAATTAACTCAAAAGCAATAAGCAGTCAAGCAGTTAAGTTCTATTTCAAATAACATGTTCAATGTTGTCACCATTCTGTTCTACACAACGCTGTGCGCGATATAACCACTGTTCGGTGACAGCGCGTAATAACGAAATTCGTTTTGTTTTAATTGTTGCTGCTGGCTGTTCTATGCGCCCAATTAATTCTTCCCGCGTGTTTACCGGTGTTTTAAAAACTAACGCTTTTTTCCCGCACTTCTCGTCTAAAATGGGGAGGTGCTCCGTCTTGTAGAAGCCACATGTTTTGCCTTATATCCAATGGCAATTCTTCCAGCAGATTAGGTAGATGATTTTCCAAAAATTCAGATAATTCTCGCCCGTTAAACGGTCTGGCAAGATGTGCGGACCAATAAGTATTCCATTTACAATTCCAGCCCAAACATTTACGGAAAATCTTTCTTGAAAAGTTGATCTCCGTATAGCATGGGGATTTTCAAATGACCAAGTATTGCGGAAATTGTAGATTCCATTTCTGGTGAATATTACCTCGTCCACGCACAAAATTTTTCTTGTAAAATTCAAATGATCTGCATTGTTTTGTAAAAGCCATGCACAGAACTCAACTCTACGGGGATGGTCTTCAGGAAGTAGCGCGTGTACACGTTGAACGTGAAATGGGTACAACTGATTTTCCCGCAATGTTTTCCACACCTTTGTTAGACTTACACCGACCTCACGTGCAATTTATCTAGTACTTATCGATAGATCTTCCTCAACAATATTCAAAATTTATTCTTCATTCTGTATATTCACAGGTTGTCTCGGCCTCCCTACATGCCCTCCACGATGTTCTCTTAAATAACCAGTATCCCTTGCCCTCTGAACGAGATTTATAGAACTACGGGATGTCGGATGCATTCTAATGGAAAGCGTTCTGCATACAGCCTTGCGGCTACAGCCGCACTTTGACGACACTCCCCATAAATAAACAGCATGTCGACGAGTTCATTATTTTCATACACATGAGCCATTCTTTATTTTTCAATAATCACAAACTGACTGAAATCTAACACGCGATTAACTGACAACAAATTGACACATTTCTGCTTGACATAAAAAGTGTAAACAGAAACAAAACAAAATTAACAGCCGTCTTATCATAGAGATTGTTTGTGGTTCCATAACAACCCGAATATGCGTGGTGAGGCTATAAACACCGATAAACACGCGGGAATAATTAATTGGGCGCATAGAACAGGCAGCAGCAACAATTAAAGCAAAACTAAAAAATGTTACACAGTTTAAAAAAAAGCATCAACTTAAAAATCACCCTATATATATATATATATATATATATATATATATATATATACAACGTGTCCAAGATAAGGAAGGCCAGTACAGGGATCTCGAGAACCGTAAAACATACGAAGTCGGTTAAATGGTAAGAAAGTTGCGCATTTTGGTGCTTAACAAAATGCTTTTTTGAAATCTAAAAAATTTCGATTGGTTCCGGAGATATCCGCAAAAAACCGAAATTTTGCAAAATCGTTTTAATTTTTTACTGGGTTTGTTTCAACAGGAATTTTAAAATAAGTGGTAGTTTCTCATAGCCACTTTTTCCCCTCTACAAGATGGCGTCATTGAATTTGAAATCCGACGTTTCGTCTTTCACCGACCATCATCAACTTCATTTTTTTAAATACGGCTCTGATTTTCTAATATCAAAATGAATTCAGAATTGAAATAGCTTCAACAATGTACCACACTTTACGGTTTAGGTATGTTTTAGACCTTATTTAAGTATTATTAAAAGTTGTACTCGAATCGAAGCTGCCTTGTAAAATCTCTCATAAATTTAATTATTTCAGCTATGTCAATTTATCGAAAAAAGTATTTACAACAAAGGATATTACAAAAATAACAACTAAAGTAGTATCAAAGAGAAGAATTTAAGTTCATAGAAAGTGTTCGAAATGATTGCCCTCATTCTCTAAACATAAATAGCATCTCATAACTGTAGCTTCTAAAACATTAATCAGCATAACTGGTGTTATATTTTGAAAAGCTTGAAGCACCAATCTTCTGAGTTCTTGTTCTGTTTCAAAGTTTACCTTATAAACATAATTTTCGACATATCCCCAAACAAAGAAATCTAATGGAGTGATGTCGGGTGAACGTGCTGGCCATGGCGTTTCAGAATACGTGCTTATAAGTTTTTCTGGAAATTTATTTAAAAGGTACTCATTAACAGTCCTTGAATTATGTGCAGGCGCACCGTCCTGTTGGAGCCAATGGTTGCGAATTTCTGCTAGAGGTAAATTATCCAGGGCTTCTTCCAAGTCATTTTATAGTAAATTGAGGTAATGCTCAGAGTTTAAATTATGATGGTAAAAAAATGGTCCTATAATTCGAATTCCCCCAATTCCGGCCCACATATTGAATCCAAAACGATGTTGATATCTTGTTTCTTTAAGTAAATGTGGGTTTTCTGTGGCCCAGTAATGAATATTTCGTCTATTAAAAATCCCATTTTTAGTCACCATGCTCTCATCAGACCATATTATCTGATAAGGAAAAGCTTCATTTTCATGACATTCTCGTGTGTACCATTCACAGAATGTTAGACGCCTTTCTGCATCACCGGGCCTAAGTTCTTGACAAATTCTGTATTTGTATGGATGAAATTTTTGTTTTTTTTTAATAAATTGTGCTGTCGATTTCGCCACACCAACGTTTTGTTCAATTTTCCGAGTTGATATTCCCCGGTTCTCAATAACTGATAATAATACGTTGTTTACTTTTTCTTCATTACTAGGCTTTTGTCGAGAAAGTACAGGTTTCTTAAACGCACCGTATTCTTTAAGATTAACTACTAACTTACTAAATGTCCTTTTATTTGGCTGCCTCCTTTCCGGATATTTATTTAAATACATATGTTCCGCTGCATAACAGTTTCGGCTACTTAAAATGAAACAAGTTATCATATCAAATTTCTCTTCATTTGAATAAAGTTCCATATTTCAAACAAGATGCAAGAAAAACGTATAAAGAAAATAATTTCACAGTAAATGTCAAATTTAATACATCTCTGGGATGTTCATTTTTTTTTCAAAGCCTACTTTCTTTCAAATAGATGTAGAAATGTGATAGATACCTGAGACATTGAAACGTACTAAGATCGATGCAAAATTCGACTCCTTGATGTTAGATTTATTGTTATCTTTTTATATCTTTTATTGTTAATACCTGTGCGTGTTTAATACTTATTAATAATTATATTATTGATTATCTGCCTTATTTATTTGTAATCTTTAATAAAAAAAATAGTAAATTTTATTGTTCTTTATTGTTAATACTTACTATTGTAAAAAGTATTGTTAATAACTTATTTATAGTGTTTTTTCGATAAATTGAAATAACTGAAGTAATTAAATTTATAAGAGATTTTACAAGGCAGCTTCGATTCGAATAAAACTTTTAAAAATACTCAAATAAGGTCTAAAACATACCTAAACCGTGAAGTGTGGTACATTGTTGAATTCAGAATTGAAAGAGCTTCAACAATTTGATATTAGAAAATCAGAGCCGTATTTAAAAAAATGAAGTTGATGATGGTCGATCAAAGACGAAACGTCAGATTTCAAATTCAATAACGCCATCTTGTAGAGGGGAAAAAGTGGCTATGAGAAAGTACCACTTATTTTTAAATTGCTCTTGAAACAAACCCAGTAAAAAATTATAACGATTTTGCAAAATTTCGGTTTTTTGCGGATATCTCCGGAACCAACCGAAATTTTTTAGATTTCAAAAAAGTATTTTGTTAAGCACCATCTTTTACGGTTCTCGATATATATATATATATATATATATATATATATATATATATATATATATATACCATAGCTTCCGTGCTTCAAAGGGGCTTCCAACTAGGCGTATGAGATTCTTGCAAAAACTATTTGAGCAGCAAAGGGATTCAAGATCCATGTTTCATCAATTCTCCACCTGGTTATGATTGGACGATATGATTTTTGAACGAACTGGGCCAAAGACTGCTAACGTAAAAAAGGCAAGAGCGGGAGATCTCAGGAAAATCTCCAAGAAACGCTGCTAAATGTGGAACCACATAACACATAATTATGATGAATATTTCTGATGATCCAGTAGAAACAAGAGCTTTGTTGGGAAGAGGAGTCAAATATTCAGAAAGGGTTATCAACCATTCAAAATCATCAACCACAGTGATGATATGTAGCTCGGCAAGTGATGTGCTTTTGCCACCCTGCACAACAAAAGAAAACATCTCTAGAATACATAGCAGGTCGAGACTTGGTGGGAGGAAGGTGTCCCTGGGAGTTAATCTTGCTTCGCATATAAACATTGACGTGGTTAAAAAATATGAAGAAAATGATATTTTGTTTGTGTGCTTTCCTCCTAACGGCACGCACTTGTTACAGCTGCTGGATGTGGCGTTCTTCAGAACTTTCAAAACCACGTGGCACATCCTCTGCACACCCAAAGGGTTTTGCGAAAGTTGCCTAAAGGAAACCTTGAAGAAGTCGAGCAATTCGTCAACATTAACTGACCTTTTACGATCACGAGAAGCTAGACTGTCAAGTGCCAGACTCAGATAAAAAAGAAAGGGAGAGCAAGTAAAACAAGAAAGAGTATCACTTTCCAAAGTTCATCAGTAGAGTCATCCATTGAAATGGTACAATTAGAGAAGAGTGATGCGCAACAAGAAATGTCCTACACATAAGAAGCAAGAAATACATTCAAACAACGCTACACGTATACTTTACACGGACTTTACACGATCTTGTAGTTAATATTAGTTCTTGTAGTTTATCCGATACTGCTCGCTCTGTTTTATCTAAAGGGTTGGATTCTGCTTGGCTGCTTACAAAGCTCCTGTTGTAGAAATTATCTTTAATGTTTAAACGAGTATTAATTAGCCATCTTCCAACTACTGAAGCAGCTGAAATCAGATTTGAAACTACAAGCATACTACGTAGAGCACAACCTCCAACAAAGAATTTAACTTATGCTGATTATCAAGTATTAAAAGGTTACGTATCAACAAAAACATCATAATTTGACCAGCATTTGAAGGATGAACTACCGATGTAATGGATACAACCGATTACATAAACAAAGCTAATAGTTTACTAAAAGATTCTGCCTACACTAAACTATCCTACAATCCTAATAACAAGTTCAAATTACAAAGCACAAGCCATTGTTATTGAGAATAGAAAAACCATTGTAACTCAAAATTTTAATTTGGATATGTTCAAAGTAGTTGCTGCTATAAAGTACATAGCCATTCTTTCCTTCCAATGCTTAAATGCTCTAAGCCAAGCACCTGTAGGAATGCTACTAAAATAACAGCGAATATCAGTATCAATCTCTGCCTCTAAAAAAAAACGTTCTTCCTCGTAAGTCGTTTTTTGCCCAAAAATCAGCCAAAAGTCGCACATTGCCAGGTTCGATGAGTAGGGAAGATGTTCGATTACGTTAATGTAGCATAATTTTCTTGTTTGGCACTGTATTAAACATTTCCGCCAAACAGTTTTCGACGTACCATTTAGCTGTGACAGTCTTCTGCTCCTCTAGCTTAATAGCGCTTACTAGACCGGTACCTCAAAAGAACACAGCGTACATTACTATCTTTTTGCTTGCTGCTTCCTAATTATTGTTGCCTCGTCTTCATAGATCTATACGCGGCTCTCTTATCAAGTTGACATGCCGAAGAATGGTATGTAAGTTTCGTCGTCTGTTATAATTTTGACGAGATTTGGTGTCCACCATTCTTAAGCAATGTTAGAGTTTCGTGGAAAATTCGAACTCGCTCTGCTTTTTGAAAATCTGTAAGATGATGAGGTACAAAACGACTTACGACCGTTTTCAGATAAACATGGTCGTGTACTATTGTTTTCACAAATGATGGTACATTTCGCAGTCGAGCCTCTATTACGGCGTAACTTGCTCCGTTGTGTGCTTCCATAATCTTCTTAACCGCAGCAATGTTGTCCTTTGTCACAGAGATAATGGGAGGGCCTGCGCCTTTCTGGTGATCAACTGTAGTTATTCCACGTTCGGATTCCTTGTACCATCTATAAATTGGTGCCAAGGAAGGGGCCTGATCGCCAAATGTTGATTTCAAACGTTTTTCGCAATCATACGCACTTAAGCTTTTCTTAAAGTCATAATAAATCATTATGCGAAAATGTTAATTCCATCTTTTCACTACATTTGCGAAGCTTAAAACTATCGTTTTCAATGCTATCTTAGATAAATTAGCAAACGAAGCGGCAAATATCAACTAAAGATTTTTTCTTACTGAGGCTGCATTCTTTGTTTTCCATGGCCTGCCTAATTTCTTCATTCTCAATAATTGTGCGTTGTCCCTCGTATTAACTACGAAACTGTTAAAGGAATCAAACTTACCAACTGAAATAACTAAGAAACTAACACCACAAGATTAAACAATGTCAAGATTTTATGAATTGCCAAAAATACACAAACCAAATACGTCACTTCGACCAATCGTAAGCTCCATACATTCAACAACTTATGCATTATCTAAATACCTAAATACTTCACTTCGACCTTTCTTCCTTTATGAAGAATTCAGAACATTTTTCTGAGTTGATTGGCTAATTAACATTAACCCCTCATGATTTGCTAATTGGTTTTGATTCCACAAAATTACCAATAAATGATGTCTTAACTATTAGAACGGCATTTCAACCACAACGAGATCAAATTATTTAAGCATTGCCTAACCATATCATTCTTCTTATCTAATGGCGAGTATTATCAACAGTTAAATGAAGTGGCTATGGGATCTCCAATTTCACCATCGATTAAAAATTATTTTATGGAACATTTCGAAGAACAGGCTCTAAATAAGCACCTAAGAAACGAACACTTTGGCTTAGATATTTTGATGATATTTTTATCATTTGGCTTTTTGGGGAAGAATTATTGGTGTTTCTAAACCATTTAAACAATCAACATACAAACATTAAGTTTACAACAAAAAAAGAAAAAGATGGTTGTCCTCCATTCTCTGGTATTCTAATTGAAAGAAAACCAGATGGAAGCCTAACACATTCCTTATATCGTAAGTCACCTCATGCACATTGTTATACAGGGTGTCCCACGATGTTTTGACAGTCTAATATCACCAAAATTGTTCAAATGACAAGTATAAAATTTGGCAATTATAAGTTTTCCTCTCATTTCCGGTCACGTGACTCCAACATAATCTTTTTTTAAATGGGACAACATTACATTTTTTGACAGACCTTTCAAAAACAAATTCAACCATAACACATTTGTCACGGTACTTGGGCAAAAAAGTGAAGAGATGCTCCATCTTGCTGCCACCACGCTGTATGCATTACATTTAAGGGAATATCTTCAAGTAATTCTGGGAGAACGTTTTGAAGAAAACCCAAATTTCTTTCTCCTGTTAACGTTCCTTCATAAAAATAAGGCCCAATCAACCTACCGTTAAATAAACTACATCAAACATTGACACCCCATATTGTCTGGAAACTGGTTTCTCGCATCCATTTTTTATTTTCCTGTGACCAGTAATGGCAATTATGGCGATTAACAATACCATTATTATGAAAGGTACTTTCATCACTCCATTATATTTTTACTAAAAGTACCCCTTATCATAGTTTAAAAACATAATAACCTTTTTAAACGTGGTTAATGCTGAATCCAGATAGCTAAGCAAAAAATAAATATCCTAGTAACACGGGTTGTTATTCATTATTACGAGACGTTTGATGAAGAACTGCCAAAACACTGCAATAATTAATAAACAATGCCTTCACTTCTTACTTACGATGAATATGTTGACATGCTACTTATTTATGGAAAATGTGGAAAAAAATAAAATTCTTGCTCAAGATTTGTACAGAAATCGTTTTCCTAATAGAAGTCCTCCAAGTAAAAATACTTTTCCGTCTGTGGAACGAAAGCTAACAGGTGGTTCTTTTCCAAGCGGTAAAAATCGAGTTCCTTGCCGAAAGACTGCACAGAGTGATGACAATGTTATTAATATTTTTTCTTATCTGCGGGTAAATCCACACACCTCAATACGGTTACTTAAACAAGAAATAGGAATAGGTAGACGTTCAATACAAAGAGTATTAAAAAGTCATAAGTATCATCCGTCTAAAATATATTTAGCACAAGGTTTAGTCCCTGCAGATCCTGCAAGGCGGTTAAATGTTATTGCTGAAATGTCTGTACAAATTGCTGATGATCCTTTTCTCTTAGAAAAAATATTATGGAGTGATGAAAGTAGATTTCGTAATAATGGTATTGTTAATCGCCATAATTGTCATTACTGGTCAATGTTTGGTGTGGTTTATTCAACGTTAGGTTGATTGGTCCCTATTTTTATGAAGGAATGTTAACAGGAGAAAGATATTTGGATTTTCTGCAAAATGTTCTCCTAGAATTACTTGAACATATTCCCTTAAATGAAAGGCAAACCAAGTGGTGGCAGCAAGATGTAGCATCTGTTCACGTTTTTGACCAAGTACCGTGACAAGTATATTATGGTTGAATTTGTTTTTGAAAGATCTACCAAAAAATGTAATGCTATACCGGTTGTTCCATTTAAAAAAATTATGTTGGACTCAAGTGAGCGGAAATGAGAGGAAAACCGGAAATCTTTTTAGGGTATATATAAGCATCAGTTTCGAAAGTTCATAACTGCTAAACTTCATACGTGCCATTTGAACAGTTTTCGAGATATTGGACTGTCCAAAAAGGCGTGGGACGCCCTGTTTAATGCTTCATCACACCATCATCCAGCACAAAAGTTTAGTACGATACGAACTTTGTACAACCGAGCTACAAAGATTTGTCATCCAGATAAACTACAATATGAATAAATGACATCAACAAACAACAAATTGAAAAGTTATTTCGACAAAGACAAACGACACCTATGGATGATAAATCTAAAACTTCAAATAAGATTTCCATTTTACCTTTTCTTACAAATACAACGAATAAAATATTACCCAAGCAAAATATAAAAGTTACTTACAAAAGCAGTATTAAAATCCCAAATCCCAAATTCTGAATTCTGGTAAAGACCAAATAACATTACATACATGTGGTGTTTACGAAGTACCGTGCTCTTGTAGTAAAGTCTACATTGGTGAAACTGGAAGAAGCAGGTTAACAGAACACAAAAGGAACTTACGTTTACTTCATCCTACTAAATCAGTAATTGCTGAACATGCCTTAAACACTATGCACAATATAAAATTTGAAAACACAAGAATTTTGGATAACGGTAGGAATTGGTATACAAAGAAAATTCAAGAAGCTATTGAACTTCTGAAACAGAGTAACCACTTGAACAGGGATATAATGTATATGAACTGTCCGATAGCTGGGTGTCTATTTTCAAAAACTGAAAGTTATACAGTCTACAACAGTGACTTAATTTTAATTGTCTAGTTACCTTGTCAATGTTTGTCACTTTGACATTACGAGTGACGAAGAACAGAGTATCTGCCTGAAAGCTTGCGAATAAATAAATATATAAATAATTACACCAGTTTTTCCAAATAAAGCGTTACTTAACTTGTTTATTTGTAGTCCGTTCAGTATTACATGCTGCTTGATATAAAAGGTTGATAAATTAACTTCTCTGTAACAATTATTGTTTTAATAACGATAGGCAGAAAATTTTCTTAACTTACCCTCGTCTGTTTGTGGCTTACCACTCTTCTGCTCTTTCCTTATTTGTTATTGTTGCCATTATTATTTTTTACCCTCGGTCTTCTTTGCCTTTTTTCTTTTTTCCATTATACTCCCGATTTTATTTTTATGTATTTCTTCGTGTTTGTCTTTACAATTTGACAAAATAAATTTTTTAAGGTCTTAATAAAATAATCTGGGGTTAGGATATTGCACTGACCTAACTCTCTTAAAATAAAATACATTGTTAGCCTTAACGCGCTACATGATCTAAGACTTGTTAAAGTTAAAGCAGGCGGTAAATGCGATTATGTCAAAGTAAGCTTAATTTAATTATTTGAAAATTAATTATGGCAGCATTCGATTTTAATTGCAATTTATGGGTAATAAAAGTATATAAACTAGGAAATACTGTGCAAAACGACGCCATCTACAACTGAATAAGTAGCTAGTTACCGAAGCATTAAATAAGCGAGTCTACTTTTCTGATTTTCTCGCTCGCTTTTCGTAATTGCATGTGCCACGTATCCGATTCTGCTGTCAAAAGAAAAATAATATGAAAGCAGCAATATGTGTCATACACGCTTACTTAACTGATGCTGAAAGAAGCTAGTTTTATACTCTATAAATACGATAATAAGCAAGCAAATAAATAAACTTCAAGCATTTCCACTTTACAGCAAAATGAAGCTATTGATTAACAAAAGCTTTTGTGAATTTTGAAAATTCTAGAATGTAGATATCTCAAGTTTCTACTTGAGTAAGCTCGCTATCTATTGTAGGTACTGATTGTTATTATTATTATTATTCTTCATATTGTATTCAATAACATCTATATTATATTATTTGTTCTCTCTTATCTCTGTGTTAACATCCGCTTATCACAATTTAGTATATATCTTAGAACATAAACAGAGTTAGTTATTCTGAACTCTTGAATTTCATTTCAGCTTGATAAGTATGAAATGCGTATTCATGTATTTAAATAAATACCTATAAATAAATATTTAGGAAAACAAAATTGAATAAATCATGGAATAATAAATCTGATTTTTGTTCATTCGTGGTAATATTTTAGGAGCTTATAAATTTCACAATGCAAAGATATTTTCAGAATAAATGCTTAACTTTCGTAACAATCATTTCATATCGATTCATCTTTTTGGCGCAGTTGCCGAACTTACTGGGTCCGTTCGCTTAGCCCCCATAAACACAGAAATGAAAAATGTTTTGTTGTCACTTGTGCTCACTTGTGCTTTAGTACCGGGTTTTCGTAAATGCTTGACCTCCACGTGATCAAATTTAAATTTCGCGCTTTAAATATGTTTGCTCTAGGTTGGTAGTTGTTAGCAGGTCAAAACAAAAATTACTCAATCATAATATTTAGTTTTATAACCTCCTATTTGCGTTACTTCCGTTTGCTGTCTTTTCGAGTTTCCTCCACACTTAATTAATATTTAAAAAAGTTCTTTTCGGAGCTCTTAACGCTACGAAGCTATTGTGATGTTAGTTAGGATTTTTTAAGGCGAATTGTCATTTATCTTAATTTGAATTTGTATAGTGATACGGATACAACAATGGTGTTCTCATAAGGCTTTTTCCAATGTTAATATCGAATATGATGTATTTAAGAAACATAAGTCATGAAAACAAGCACTGTTTTTGCAAAGGCAAGTCAACAGGCAAGCCGCCTGTTTTACCCGTAGAAGTTGTTAATGACATACAACAAAGAATGCAACGAAATCCTAAAAAATCTATTCCATAACTATCCGCTCAAACAGGTACTACGTTTATGTAACCAGAAATATGAATATAATTTTTTTACAGGTTTGTCTATTGCTACTTGCCTCAAAACTTTTAAAACAGACGTTACACGTGCATCCTTACAAAATTTCTTCTGTACAACAATTACATACAACCGGCTATAATCTTCGAGTACAATATTGTCAATGGTTCAACGAAGACGCGTGGATACATTTATAGGAGTAGAACCACGCCGCCTTTTTTTTGTGACGTTATCCTTGGGACACCTTGGGCGCCATTTTTTTATGCCCACGTGGGGATCGTATTTTTTTCACCTGAGAATAAAAAGATTTAATCTGTTATTAATTAGGATCTGTTTTTATCAAAGAAGATTGCATAATTATTATTACATTCTTTTAATCCTATCTACAGATTGTGGCCTAATTTATTTATGCATTGGGGGGTTGCATTCTAATAAGGGGCCGTAGTCTTGTAAGACGGGGACCTGTTCGCGGGCTTCTTAATGTGTGTTTATTATTATTAAACAGTTATACAATATATTAATTGGAAAGTAACAATCAGTCGTCGACATCGTGTTAATTAATGTGTTAACAAATATTTTAAAAATTTGCTGCTGCAAAGAACATTAAGGTGCAAATTAAATATTAAATGAAATAATAATAATTATTTCTACCCTGATGCAATAGCACTTTTTTTATACAGGCAGATTCTCTATCTAAGCGGTACAAGTGGAAACACATTCTTGTGGCTCGGGATCGATTTCAAACATTTCACACTTGTACCTCATACATCTTTGGTGTTGGTATGCGCCGAGTCTTGCAGTAGTAATGCGTTTTCCAGGGCACACATAGGCTCCTCGATCTTATGGTTTACACAACTATACGCCTTTGCTTCCTTTTTTAATTTTTTAATTGACAGACAGCCAGTCTCATCCAAATTTAGTATTGGTCTGTTAAGGAATCTTAAAACTGCTGTTTTTCACTACCCTTAACGTGAATTTTGTTAATCGGTAGCAGAGTTCTTATCAGGTCCTCTTGGAAATCGTTGTAGGGCACATATCCTGACCACCATTTCAAGCCCTGACATTTATCCTCTAAATACCTTATCTGTTTTGACAAGGGCTTTGTTATAAAATAATTTCGAGCTGGCTTTATCGGCATCAGCAGTAACGAACCATGATCTGTATGCACGGCAATTTCTTTCGGTATGAATTCGTTATTATATAGGTAAAATTTTGCGACGCGAGGCTTTCGGTGAAGGCTGTTTCGGCTACCCGACTCCAATCCCCCCCGAACATGACCGAGATTGTAAGACAGGTATAGGGCGTCGCAACTTGTTCTCGGGTCTTCGCCCCTTATCGTGATCGAAACTTGTTCGTGGGGCTTCGTGTATTGTCGTGCTACCCTTGGTGGAAAATTTGAATTTGTATTTGTATTTAAGTATCTGCAGGTTATGGCTGGAAATTTGAACTTGTATGCTAATAAGGGGCCTATTGCTAACAGATATAGGAGCTTGTGTTAGGGCCTGCGCCCTCCTGTCGTGGCTCCTATGTGAGATACATTCAGCTCATCCACGTCATCGTTTCCATCATCATCTTGAACGGTTATGTTGTAGTAGTTTATTAACAAATCAGTCAAATGTCTAATGTCCGCTGATGTTGGCTCATAAACTCGCGCGCGCGAGTATTGACCTAACCACACTCTAATATCTTCCCTAGGGGCATGTTTATAAATCTAAACTCCTTTTTTGGCTGAGGTATTTTCTCCTAAGACGGCCGCGAAGGCTATTTCGGCGACCCCTACTACAAACTTCCCCCGAAGATAACCGGTTATACCCGAACATTGACGAGTGCGCCCACGCACAAGACCCAAGACCAGCAGCATTCTCGCTTCTCGCGCTTTTCACTCTTTAATGTGTAACCGTCATCGAGTGAGCATTATTATAATGTATTCTCCTGTTTATGAGCCAACATCAGTGGACATTAGAGATTTCACTGAATTGTTAATACACTATTACCACGTAACCGTTCAAGATGATGATGGAAACGATGGCGTGGATGAGCTGAATGTATCTCACATCCAAGGTGATGGTTATGATTCACAGAAGAGGAAGAAGAGCGATGAGGTAGAGGAGAAGGACGAGTCTCAAAACCATGATGATGATAGCGACGAATCACGGTTGAAGAAGAAGGCCGATAAAAATGTGATTAAATAAATGGTATATTGTTGTTTATAATATATTTTCAAACGCTAAGCTTTCCTTCAATTTTTATTAATAAACTTTGTTTCCTAAAGGCGCTCGAACCTGCACTAACAATGCTGCAGTTAATGCGAGAGGGCGGTTATGTGGGTAATTACAATAAGTGTGAGATTGGATTTCTTTTGCACACTGTAAGTTATACCATACTGCTATTTTTTTAATTGAGAGCTGATTTTGTATGATTAAGTTAAAACAATTTGGTATTTTCGATTGTGGTTGGTTGGTTTTAGCAAAGTGTAAGTTAGTCCAATCAGTATACTTGAACTGCAAGCTAGTTTTCGCAAGCTGTAAGTTATGATTTGATTGATTGAAATTGATTTGGTTGATCGATTGATTGAGATTAATCTGATTGTTTGATTTAACCGAACGTGATTTGTTTGGGATTAATCTGCTTAATTGATTTGATTAATCTAGTTTGATTTGATTCATTCATTTGTTTATTTGAGAAAGAGACGAGGGAGATACGAACACGATCAGCCCCTATTAGACATTATGATCCTACTAAATGGCATCACAAACAACCATAATTAGTCCTAGAAATATACCGCTAGGAGGCACCGCCTCTATTACAGTAAACAATCGCTAGCTTAAAAATATACCACCAGATGGTGCTACAAACAAAACCTTGATTAGTCCTAGAAGTATAACGCCAGGTGGTGCCTCCTTTATTACAGAAAAAAACGTTCATTAGCCCATACCCAACTAGATGACGACACAAATTCAAATTTCCCAACAAGGGACCACGACAGGAGGGCGCAGGCCCTAACACAAGTTCCTATGTCTGTCTTATAAGTTAGCAAAAGGCCCCTTATTAGAATACAAGCCCAAATTTCTTACAATAAATAATCAGAATGTAAACACTTAATTTCAAATTCAAATTTCCCGCGAAGGGGCCAGGGGATAGGACCTGAAAGCAAGTTACGAAACCCTATGTCTGTCTTATAAGTTAGCATTAGGCCACCTTATTATAATACAAATTCAAATTTCCCCTCATAGATGGCGCCACAAACAAATTCAAGGGGTGAGGACCTGAAAGTAAGTTGCTAAGCCCTATATCTGTCTTACAAGTTAGCATTATACCCCTTATTACAATACAAATTCATATTTCCAGCTATAACCCTCAGAGACTTAAATACAAATTCAAATTCAAATTTCCGCCAAGGGACCAGGGGGCAGAGCAAGTTGCGCAGCCCTACACCTGCCTTACAAAGTTAGCATTAGGCCCCTTATTATAATACAAATTCAAATTTTCCGCCAAGGGTAGCACGGCAATACACGAAGCCCTACGAACAAGTTCCGATCACGACAAGGGACGAAGACCCGAGAACAAGTTGCGACGCCCTACACCTGCCTTGCAATCTCGGTTATGTTCGGGGAGGGGGTCTCCGAAACAACCTTCGCCGAAATCCTCGCATCGCAAAATTTTACCTATATGATAACGAATTCATACCGAAAGAAATTGCCCTGATTACAGATCATGGTTCGTTACTGCTGATGCTGATAAAGCCACCTCAAGATTATTTTATAATAAAGCCCTTGTCAAGACAGATAAGGTATTTAGAGGATAACTAGCTCTGCTTGAAATGGCGGTCAGGGTGTGTACCCTACAACGATTTCCAAGAGGAGCTTATGAGAACTCTGCTGCCGATTAACAAAATTCACGTTAAGGGTAGTGAAAAACAGCAGTTTTAAGATTCCTTAAGAGACCAATACTAAACTTGGACGAATCTGGCTGTCCGTCGATTAAAAAATTGAAAAAGTAAGCAAAGGCGTATAGTTGTTTAAACCATAAGATCGAGGAGCCTATGTGCGCCCTGGAAAACGCATTACTACTACAAGACTGGGCGCATACCAACTCCAAAGATGTATGCGGTGCAAATGTTGAAATGTTTGAAATCGATCCCGAGCCACAAGAATGTGTTTCGACTTGTATGTGCTAACCGCTTAGATAAAGAATCTGCCTGTATAAAAAAGTGCTATTGCATCAGGGTAGAAATGATTATTATTATTTCATCTATTATTTAATTTAGAACTTAATGTTTTTTTGCAGCAGCAAATTTTTAAAATATTTGTAAACACATTAATTAACACGATGTCGACGACTGATTGCTACTTTCCAATTAATATAAATGAAGTTGTATAACTGTTTAATAATAATAAACACATATTAAGAAGCCCGCAAACAGATCCCCGTCTTACAAGACTACGGCCCCTTATTAGAATGCAACAAATAAATTAGGTCACAATCTGTAGATGGGATTAAAAAACATGTAATAATAATTATGCAATCTCCTTTGATAAAAACGGATCCTAATTAATAACAGATTAAATCTTTTTATACTCAGGTGAAAAAAATACGATCCCCACGAGGGCATAAAAAAGTGGCGGCCAAGGTGTCCCAAGGGCGACGTCACAAAAAAAATAAAATGGTGGCCAAGGTGTCCTGGTTCTACTTAAAGGGTTATGTGAACAGCCAAAATTACAGAAGTTGGGCAGCACATTTACATAGAAACACCTCTACATCCCCAAAAAGTTAGCATTTGGGTGGCTATGCCAAGAAGGAGGATAATTGGGCCTATTTTCTTTTATGAAACCGTAAATGGAGAACGATATCGTAATATCCTGCGTCAAGCTATTGATGAAAATTTACATGACGATGAGCAACAACTAGGTTTTTTCCAGCAAGATGGAACAACTGCACACACCGCTAAACGAAACGATTAGGTATCTGAAACAGGCAGAATAATTAGTACAGGTTTGTGGTCTCCAAGAAGACCTGACCTCACGCCCTTAGATTTTTTTCTGTTCGGACGAATTAAAACTAATATATTTAAAAATCGACTGCATACTTTCGAAGAATTGGAAGGAGCAATACAACAAGAAATAAACTATATAACTACAAATCAACTGAATGTGTGTTTTAACAAGATTATAGTCGGGTGCATGTTATTTTTGTACAGAATAAATTTTGTAAAGGTTGTAAAGATCATAATTAGTAAACCTCGTAACTCCATTTTTACCTCAAATTGAGATTTTGGCGCCATCTATTAGAACAGTAATACATCTACCATTTAACCAAATGTCATAACCTCCTATTACTGTTTACTAGGTTAACTAACTCTAAAAGAATACCACGTAACTCCAAAACATTTCATGGAACCGGAAAACCTCGTATCTCGGACAGAAAATTCAGAAAGAAAAACTCGTATCTCCAAGGTATCTTTTAGTGACAAAGGAGAACCTCGTATCTCCATAAAGAAGAAAGGTTAGAAACGAAAAGTCTGTGCATCGTGCAAAGTGTTTTGTGTTTGTGATTTTCATTTGAAAACTGTTTTTTTTTTTGGTGGTTTCTTATATAAATTAATAAGAGAGAACTAGAGTAATATCTTTTACTCACAATAAGGTAAGTAATAAAGCGTATAGTATTATCAAGTACATACCTATAAGTATTTATAAATGGGCATGTTTGTACTGTTAATGAAATCACAGTGTTTTAAAAATCGAAAGTAACTTCTTTGGTGATATTAGCACATAATTTTCACCATGCAATAATAATTATTACAATTACTATTGTAATACCTGCCGACGACCTTCGAGAGTTTTTTTATTATGCACGCGTGTTCACTGAAAGATGGGTCCATTTTGAAGTGTTAGAATGTTTTTGTTTTTTGTTTCCAGGTAGAAAGTTTGACAACAACTTTTATGAGGTGATAAAAATTTTTATTGATTGTCAATGGTCAGAGTTGGCAAATACTGATATAAAACGAAACATCTTTACTGTTCTCCAAACTTTTCTGCTTGAAGAAAACAAAGAGTTGCTTCAAAATTGACTCATGTTCAGGTAAACACGCTACACAGCGTGTTACTTTACCTTTAAGAAACCGTTTTTAAATATCATTCATTTTATCAGCACTTTTTCTCCTACTTCTGCAGATGTCTCGTGCCCGAAAAATCTTAGAAATGGCCTTGGAAGAGCCTCTTCTATTTCTGAATCTTCCTTAACCTGGTAATATGAAAGATTCCACAGTTTGGCAGTAAACTGAAAACTCGCTAATTCATTACTATTCTGACGAAGGAAATATCACAGAAAGTGTCCAAGAAATAGACGAAGAAGGAGGTGAACAACTTGCCGAAATCGAAAACATTGAGGAAGAAGATACAAGACAAATACCATTGAGCCATTACAAGCTGAATATCCAGATAATAATCATATACAACACATTGAAAGATATGACCTGAGAGAGAATACTGTAGTTAAAGGTACTGTTGAAATTGGTCCATCGCAAGTTGAGAATCAAGAGAAAAGTACTGTTGAAAACATTGAAAAAACTTGAGTGAACTTAGTTCTGTTGAACGAAGCACTTTCGATCCATCAGAAGCCGAAGATTCAGAGCACAATCCTATTGAAGATCAGCAGGAAGAAGAAAGTGATTCTGAAAGAGATCAGCTTCTAAGAAAAGGACTGAAGAGAAGACATGTTAAAGAGAGGAACTGGACAAGAGAGTAAAATAAGAGGCAAAGGGAACAGCGCGATGCGTATGCTGGAAGAAAGTTTCTAAGTGGTAAATGGAAATACAATATTCCAAAGCCACATAGAGTACTGAAGGAGAGATGTTCGTGCAAAATATGTACAAAAAATTAGAACACAGCAAAAAGACCTAATTTGAAGTGCTATTTACTTTCTGAATAAGACAGAAACCTCATTTGTAAATTTTTGGAAACTAGACTGGGACGAGAAAAAACTCTACGTCCAGTTAAGATATTAGAGTATATAAGAAGATGTTTTTTAACTCTCTGGGTATAGTTGAATGGGCAGCACGTTCCTGGATATTAGATAAAAAAGAGAATACAGATTTAACTCCTCAAGAAGAGCAACGTGTAGATGGAGAAGCAAAAGCCGAAAACCTAGTTCAAAAAGAAATAAGATCTAGAAGATTGGATACAAAAAGAATAGATTCCCTAAAACAATTTTTTTGTAACACTACCAAAGATAGAATCTCATTATTGTAGGTCGACCTCTCAGAAGTTATACCTTGAACCAGAATGGAAATCTAAGCAAGAACTGTATGAACTCTATAGTAAATATTGGTATCAGCAGAGGGGTGTTGACCCGTTTTCGATAACTTATTTTGATCATTACTTTGATTACATGAACCTAAGCCTTTTCAAGAGGAAGAAGGACGAGTGCGACTTGTGTGTTGCCAACAATGTAAAGAAATCATCTGAAGAAGATTATACTTTATGTCAAGCAAAAGGGAAAGAAGCAAGAGATGAGAAGGAAAGGGATAAAAAAGCAGCAGTAAGAATAAAGTGTACACCATGGATTTACAAGCAGTTCTTCTTTGTCCAAAGTCAAATGTATCCAGCTTATATTATAAAACAAAACTTGCTCTACACAATTTCACGATTTTTGACATTAAAACCCATACTGGATATTGTTTCGTATGGAGTGAAATAGAAGATAATTTACTTCTTTGTGGAAGCGCAAGTGTTGCCACAACTAGCATCTGGAGAAGAGAATTTTTTATAGTGCTGGATGTACTTGACAACATTGGAATGCAATATTAAGCAAGTTCATTGGAAGCTTGTTATAAAGTCCATATCGTCCAAAACTATATAGAGCGTGGTCATACACAAATGGAAGCCGACTTTATTCACTCACGTATAGAAAGGTAATTAAAGAACAAAGTCATAAATGTGCCGCGGATTACACTGACGTTATCAAGAGAGCTCGAAAACGGTCACAACCAAATCAAGTGCAGTAATTGGAACACAATTTTTTCCTAAATTTTGCCAAGGTACAGTATATATCATCTATAAGACCAGGAAAAAGAACAAGCTCCGTCACACTAATAACTGGGAACTTCTTCTTATCAGAGGTAATAAACAGATTCCCTTGGACATACCCCTTAATGAAGTACCACTAGCATACAATGAAAAATTCAAAATAAAGAAAGAAAAGTTTAACCATTTATAAGCTTTAAAAATAACGATGCCCGCCGATTATCATGCATTCTATGACAGCCTTTAGCATCTTTAAAAGTATTGCTTTTGAATATTTTTTTTTAGTTAGGTTTATTTCAGTTTGTCTTGATGTGTTCTTTTTAGTGCAATTTAAACTGAATAGTTTTATGATTTTTGAGGTATGTTGATTTTCTCACCTTTCTTCGTTTTACCCTCGTAACTCCTGATAGTTTGGAATAAATTAGGAAAACCTTGTAACTCCTATAGAATTACCAATCGAGTTCAAAATTCAATAAGCTGATAAGTGCATTATAAAGCGACCTATTGTTTACAACAGTATCGAAATTTATAACTAAGTACGTTGTAATAGAGTATTTACACAAATAGAGTTTCCTGTAAAATCTGTCAATGCGGAGTTACGAGGTTTGCTAATTAGGGTGACGATATGTAACGTATTTTTTAAAGCTTTCTGGAAAGTACGAGTGGACAAACTTGTAAAAAAATTAATTTCATATTTCTGGGTACATAAACGCAGTATATTTGATCGTACCTGTTTGAGCGGATAGTTGTGGAATAGATTTTTTATGACTGTTGCATTCTTTGTTGAATATCATTAACAACTTCTTCGGTTAAAACAGCTTGTTGACTTGCCTTTGCAAATACAGTGCTTGTTTTCATACCGTGTAATAAGACGTGACATGTTTGTTAAATACATCATATTTGATATTAATATCGGGAAAAGCCTCTGAAAACTGCTCAATGCAGGACTGCCAACGAATAGCTCCAAGTTCCATCAGGGTGGAAATGTGCCATTAAGATAAAGGCATCTTGTTCTGATGAGAACACCATCGTTGTACGGTATCACTATACAAATCAAAATTAAGATAAATGACAATTCACCTTAAAAAATGCTAACTTACATCACAATAGCTTCGTAACATTAAGAGCTCTGAAAAGAACTTTTTTAAATGTAGATTAAATGTAGAGGAAATTCGAAAAGACAGCAAACTGAAGTATCACAAATATGAGGTTATAAAACTAAATATTACGATTTAGTAATTTCTTTTCGACCTGCTAACAACTACCAACCTTGAGCAAACATATTTAAAGCGCGCAGTTTAAAATTGATTACGTGGGGTTCAAGCATTCACGAAAACCGTACACAATCCAAAATTTGCTACGTTCCTAAAATGCGGTATACCGTTTTGTAGTATTTCTATTTGGCCTCAATTGTGCTTTAGTACACATCATTTGTGCCTTTTCGATTTCGGAGATATATATCGAATAATCGCGGAGGGGCTAAAAGAACGCTTAGCCCCTCAAAAATTTTAACTGTTTCTAAAATGCGGTATATCGTTTTGTAGTACTTCAATTGTGGTCAATTGTGCTTTAACCTTCCATTAATCGCGTCAAAAAAAATCGGCATTGGTCGCACATATATCTATACCATTTTTAGGTTTGAAAAAAATTTTGAATTATGCTTTATTTGTACACCCTTGCTTTACACAACAAAAAAATAGTTGTAACCTATGAAATATTCAAATTAACCATAAATATTTATATTATTGACACAGGAACATAATCTTTACAAACATGTTTGCAGTGTTCAAGACACAACAGTTTTAAACATTTTAAAAATTTTGTAAGACGGGATTTTTTTGTTTGTGAATAGCACGAACTACATCATTTTCTTTTTCTGGATACGTTTTCATTCTCGGGTAGCACAGGAGCCAGTCGGCGTCCGGTGGAGCTTCTACGTTGGTCACTTGACGCCTTTGGGTCTCTGGTTCCGTTAACTGCTTACCTAGTTCATGTAAATAACTGTTTCTACTTTTCACTCTATTTCGGAAAAAAACGCTATCATCGGCCAGCGTTTTATGTTCCGAGTAACGTTATAGCTTGCACACATTCGGTCAACAGTATCTACTCCACCTTCAGTTCCCTTACAGAACGTTATTATCTCCGGTCTCTGTTGCTCATTCGTTGATAAATCAATGTTACTATCAAGATGCATACTTGATAGCAATATAACATTTTTTTTCGGTTTTGGTACATACGAAAGTAGAGTGCTCTCTTTCTGAAAACACACTAAACGGAACACTTCGGTCTTTCATATCTTTGACTGCACTAGATATTAGAGCTTATATTTTTTCAACGTACCTACAAGAGTTTTTTTTTTCTTCTACTAAATCACAGCTAGTAAACCAGTTGTCAATGGTGTTATTGCGGTCAGAATTTTGAATAGGCATAACAAGTTTCTTGAGAACATCAACTGGTATATTGCTGATGGCATATGGTCCTTCTGATGGTTCTCCAGCATATATAACCATATTATAAGTGTAAAATAGTTTTGCGTCTACAAGGGTAAATATTTGTATGTCATACTTGGCCGACTTAGAAGGAATGTACTGGCGAAGCAGACATCGCCCTCGAAACGCTTGTAATTTCTCATCAATAGTCACGTTCTGATCTAAAGAGTATGATTTTTAGCTTAGAAAATATTCCTTGTTGCTGCCAAACGGTCAATTCTTTTTCTCTCTTCTCTCAGTTCCCCGTCATCAAACCTAAAACATCGCAATACCATAGTCTTCCTAAACCTCTGTACGCCATCCTCAGACCATAGTTCATCTAAACTTAACCGATTTGTGTGGTAAACTCCTGCTAAATACAACAAGCCAATAACTGTCTTAGTTTCAACAATATCAGTTATTTTAGCATCGCTGGGCCGACTGAATTGTACTTGAATACTTTAAATGTATTTATTGGCATCTACATCCAACAATCTCCTGTAGCATTGTATCGTTAATCATAATAAGAATATTTTGATCGGTCTTTCTTCTTCTTTTTTGTGCAAAGGGAATTTTTTGCCATTTCCATTCATTAACTACAACATTTTTTTCCTTTTAAACGGCAATAAAATGTGTTGTATTGTCGTCTTCTTCTTCACTTGCACAAGAGTCACTTTTTTCGCTCTCAGAATTTTCTTCCCGCTCCTCTACACAATCAGAGGTGTCTTTATCACTGTTTTCTTCTTCTATATCTACTCATTGATCTTCATCATCACTCTTCTGTTGTAACATTAGATTTCTTAGCTCCTCACAGTGGTTTTCATTATTCAAATCGTACTTTTTACCTCCAAATGTAATTTATTGCCTAATAGCAACAGAGATTACATTAAGGGTCTCATGTATCTCCTAGATACATAACTTTTTTATTACAAGCCAATACAAAAGGCGATACAAAACCTCAATATTTCAAAAACACTTCTCTGTACAAACTCGATTAGTCCACTGTTCGAACGAAGCACCGGGTGGGGAAAAATACAAACTCTTCATGTATCTGGCAGATACACGAACTAACGGAGGTTACTACACACAATTTGTGCCTTTTTGGGCGTAGGAGGTATTAGATAGAAGAACACTTAACCATCAAAAATTTGCCATGTTCCTAAAATGCGGTATACCGTTTCGTAGTATTGTGCTTTAGTACACATCATTTGTGCCTCTTTGATTTCGGAGATATATTAAAAAATCGCAGAGGGTCTAAAAGAACGCTTAGCCCTTCCAAAATTTGAACTGTTTCTAAAATGCGGTATATCGTTTTGTAGTATTTCAATTGTGCTCAATTGTGCTTTAGTGGGTATACAGCATTTGTGCCTTTTTGGTTTCTGTGATATTTTGAAAAATCGCAGGGTATCTAGAAGAACGCGTAAACCCTCCAAAATTTGAACTGTTCTTAAGTGTGGTACACCGTCTTGTAGTAGTTGAATTATGTTCAATTATGCTGCAGTACTCACCATTTGAGCCTTTTTAATTTCAGTGATATTTTAACAAATGGCGGTAATTTCAACTTATCATAGAATGAAGTACACCGTACACACCATTTAGACTTTTTGGTTTCGGAGACATTTTGAAAAATGATTGTAAATTTTTGTTATGAACGAATAAGTTCAAAGGTAAATATGTAATTAAAAATTACATATTGATGGCGAAGTTGGTTAGCGCGGTACTCTAACAAAGTACAGGTTGTAGGTTCAAATCCTACTCGTGGTAAACTTTTTATTTATGTATTTAATAAAATTAATAATAATTTTTAATGTTGAAAAATTGTTTAGGGACTAGAAGAACGCTCGTCTGTTCTAAATTTTGACTTTTTTGGCATCGTTAACAGCAGTAAGTAATTAGTTGTGCGTTAGTTTACCATAACATCTACCTACCGTAGGTGGGGGTTACTGTGCACCACATTTTATCTTGTTTTATACGTTTTGGTTTGCTTTAAAGAGAAATTCCCACCAAACAATGCATTTATAGTTTTGTTAAAAAACCACAAAATACAAACCTCAAATATTATAGGGATTTCTATTTATAAACATTTGAAATTTGGCGCACCTTCAATTCCTCTTTCTTTTATTTTATCAGCAGTTGAATTACTAAAATATCCCTTATAACCCAGTGCAATTACATAAACAGTAGAACCCTAAGTATACACATTCCTGAAATCACCCCCCTTCGTCGCCATCTTGGCTTTTCTTCGCTTTTTTTTCAAACGCACATACCTCGAGTTCTAATTATTGCACATCGAAACATTTTTGAATTAGCAAGATTTTGCTTTTAAACTTTGTGATTTATATCTGGTCTCTCCGATGCACCGGAAAAAAGTTATTGCCCTCCAAAGTTGAGACAACTTGACCCGAAGGTTTTTCTTTTGATTCCTCTAAGAGCAGCACTTTTCCGGTGCATCTGAGACCCCCGCCGACAGATACCAAATAAAAGTAGACTCAATTACAACACGTTTGATACCAAAATCATCCCAATCGCTCAAAGTTTCGCTTTTTTCTTAGATCTTCCTTACAGCGAGTAACTATTATATGCGTATCAACCACCAATTTTTGATACATTTTTTTCTTTTGATGGTCATTCGAAAGGGTCTTGATGAAGAGCCTAATCCTGAGTTTGCGCATTCCTGAAATCACCCCCTTCGCCGCCATCTTCGTTTTTATTTTTTTTAACGCACGTATCTCGAGTTCTACTTATTGCACAGCTCGAGTTTTAATTATTGCACATCCGAAAAATGGCGTTTTTGAATTGGCAAGAGTTTGTTTTCAAACTTTGCTATTTATTCTTTGCCCCTCGGATGCACTGGAAAAAAGTTATTGCCTCCAAAGTTGACGCAACTTGGCCCACAGGCTTTTCTTCTGATTCCTTAGGGGAGTAGCTCTTTTCCGGTGCATCTGAAACCCCTGTCGACAGAACCCAAATGAAAGTATACTCAATTACAAAACGGTTGATACCAAAATCAACCCAATCGGTTGATTCCACAACCATCTACCAACGGTCAAAGTTGCGCTCTTTGTATTCCCGTACTGCGAGTAAACATTATATACGTGACAACCACCAATTTTTGATACATTTTTTCTTATGATGCTCATTCGAAATGGTCTTTGATGAAGAGCCTAATCGTGAGTTTGCGCATTTCTGAGGTAACCCCCTTCGCTGCCATCTTTTTTTTTAACGCAAATATCTCGAGTTCTAATTATTGCGTTTTCGAATTGGCAAGAGTTTTATTTTTAAACTTTGTAATTTATACGTTGTCTCTCCGATGCACTGGAAAAAAGTTATTGGCCTCCAAAGCAGACACAACTTGGCCAAAAGGTTTTTCTTCTGATTCCAGTAGGCTCAGTTTGACACCTAAATCATCCCAATCGGTTGATTCCACGCTCGCCTACCTACGCTCAAAGCGGCGTGGATTTTTTAGGGCCCGAGTGGGGTAAAAATATCTTTTTTTTTGCAATATAAAAATGACGAAAAAATTTTTGTTGCGATTCTAATTTTTTTTAACCCATACCCTCTTTTTGTTGAAGTGGTGCATGTGTTTGTTAATGTGAGTAAAATTTGGCGACATTCACTACGGATTTAAAGGCGTTTGTGGGTAAAAAAGATAAATCGAAAAAATATACAGTATTCTATTGTTTTCTTAAGAAAAATCAGAATCACAGGAACGATTTTTTCGTCATTTTTATATTGCACCGACAAAAAAAATTATTTTTTTTACCCTACTCGGACCTTGAAAAATCCACGCCACGTTGAGTGTAGGACGTAGGGAGGCGGGCGTAGAATCAACCGATTGGGATGATTTTGGTATCAAACGTTTTGTAATTGAGTCTACTTTAATTTGGTATGTGTCTCAAATACACCGGAAGAGAACTACTCCCAGAGAAGTCAGAAGAAAAACGTTTGGGCAAAGTTGTGTCAACTTTGAAGGCTAATAACTTTTTTCCAATGCATCGGAGAGACGAGACATAAATTACGAAGGTTAAAAGCAAACTCTTGCCAATTCAATAACGCCACTGCTTTCGATGTGCAATAATTAAAACTCGAGATATGTGCGTTTGAAACAAAGCCAAGATGCCGGCGAAAGGTGACTTTAGGAATGCGCAAACTCGGGGTTAGACTATTCATCGAGGATCCTTTCCAGTGAGCACCAAAAGAAAAAATGTGTCATAAATTGATGAGTCATTTACTAATTGCACTGGGCTACTATCAAGTTTATTACTAAACTCTTCCTCTTCCTGGGTCTCTGTCATATCGTCAGTATCATCATCTGAGTCTATATTCGCTTGCATATGAGTTGGTTCTTCTTCGCTCTTATCTGAAGAATTCTGTATCACGAATTTTTCAATTTCTTTAGATTATCGTGAACGAGTTGCTACAGTGGTGGTTCTCACAACATGTGCAATGCTTTGTCAAGCAAGAACATCCATCCTCTTTTTTCTTCGTGTTTGAACATGTACCATGTTTTCTTTTCTCTTCCCAAGGTAATCCATGAGCGAATTTCACACATGATCGAAGTTTCTACGATTTTTGGTGCCGATTTGTTCCAGTAGAGCACTCACATCACAGGTGCAATTACACACTTTTTAAATCTTGCAATCAATTGGAGCCTGCGTTTTCTTTAAGTGTTTCCGTCACTGTCTTTGGTAGATGTGGAAAATGGTGTTTCTCCAAAATATTTCTTTATACGTGGGACTTTTTGTTACTTGAAAAGATTTGACGCCACGGCTTCTTAATGGGCCCGTAAAAAGCCACATACGACGGTTGAGGTTATATAGGTACTGTTTGATGGAAGGTACATATTGGTGAACCAATCACCAAATGTTAGAGATTCAATCCACTCTGATATGGTGTGATTATAACGAACACCTAATGGTCCGTTTTCTACCCATGTGCCCATGGATTGTTTGATTTATATGCCGCAAAGGACGGCAACAGTTCACCAGCTGCACTCTCAGCAATCATTGAAATTATTCTCTCTGGATACTTAACCCCTCTGCTTGTCAGTGCCATTTTCTGACCTGCATTATCAGTCAAATTGGTCTCATCATAGTAGAAAACTGCGTGTGGTGGTACAGCTTTCAATGTGATTCTTAAATTATTAATTTATTGTTCATCTGATCTTCGCTGAGTGCCGCTCTACTTCTCTTAATGTTGCTTGCGACTCTAACGATCAAGCTGTGGTGCCTTGCGAGAAATTTGTTTACCAAATCTAGACCCGGATGGTTGTTTTTAGACCAAGAGACATATCTTTCTTGTTAGTTCAAATAAGTTCTCACAATCTGTCACAATTCCATGTCATTTATTTGAAATCCGTGATCACTTATGGCGTGGATACATTCCACAAAGCGCCTGCCTTCCTCGTTGGTGATAGTTGACGGATAACTTGGTTTATTTGGGTGAGAATCCTTCATTTATTGAAGATAGTGCGATGGGATATCTTATAAGTTTCTGCAGCTCATTACCGCTCTAATAGCATCCAAGCAGCTTTCCAATTTCTTCAGTGTAGTCAACATACGTTCTAGATCTTGGGATTCTCTTATACTTTCTAGGCATCTGAAATTTAAAAATAGTGCAATGAATAGATAGCGGTGCACAGTTATACTGTGTCGAAAATGGAGGAACTACCACCTGCTTGGTACAAAGTTTCTCAACAGATTTGTAAAATTTTTATTGAATTACCATTATTTATAGAAATCTTATGAAATATCTTAGTTTGATACTTCTATCGCTCTGCAACAATGACTGAAGTAGCTATTAAGCACACACTTATGTTTATAATTCAATAAATCCATCACACAAGCCAAATTTTTGCATACGCGTCTATGTGGGTGCGTGCTCGCGCGTGCACGTGTGTGCGTTTGTGCGCATGTGAACGTGTTCGTGTGTACGTGTGTGCGTGTGTGCGTGTGTGCGTGTGTGCGTGTGTGCGTGTGTGCGTGTGTGCATGTGCTTGTGTGCGTATGTCCTTGTGTGCGTGTGTGCGTGTGTGCGTATGTGCGTGTGTGCGTGTGTGCGGTTGTGCGTGTGTGCAGTTGTGCGTGTGTACGCGTGTGTCCGTGCGTACGTACGCGTGTGCGGGTGTATACGTGTCTGCGTGAGTGCCTGGGTAAGTGCGCGTGTGCGTGTGCGTGCGCGCGTGCGTGTGAATGAGAGCACGCGTGCGTGCTAGCGTGTACATGAGTGCGTGTGTGTGTGTGTGTCTGTGTGGGTGTGTGTGTCTGTGAGTGTGCGTGCATACGCGTCTATGTGGGTGCGTGCTCGCGCGTGCGCGTATGTGCGTTTGTGCGCATGTGCACGTGTTCGTGTGTACGTGTGTGCGTGTGTGCATGTGTGCGTAAGTGCGTATGTGCTTGTGTGTGCGTGTGTTCGTGTGTGCATGTGTGCTTGTGTGCGTGTGTGCGTGTGTACACGTGTGCGTGCGCCTGCGTGTGCGTGTGTGTGCGCGCGCGTGTGCGTATGTGTGTACGTGTGCGCGTGTGTGCGTGTGTGTGTGCGTGCAACCGTTCATGCGTGCGTGTGTGTACGTACGTGTGCGTGTGTTTGTATGCGTGTGTGCGTGCATACGCGTCCGTATGGGTGCGTGTTTGCACGTGTGCGTGTGTGCGAGTGTGCGAGTGTGCATGTGTACGCGTGTGCGTTTGTTTGTGTGCGTGTGTGCGTGTGTGCGTGTGTGCGTGTGTGCGTGTATGCGTGTTTGCGTGTGCGCGTGTGTGCGTGTGCGTGTATACGTGTGTGTGTGTGTGTGTGTGTGTGTGCGTGTGTGTGTGCGTGTGTGCGTGTGTGCGTGTGTGCGTGTGTGCGTGTGTACGTGTGTGTGTGCGTGTGCGTGCGCGCATGTGTGTGAGTTAGAGCGTGCATGCCCCCTCCCAAATTCCATACTGTGTTGATTTAAGAGAGGTACGTAATGGAATAGTAACTGTGTCTAATTGTGCTTTTATTCACAGAATACAATTATGCTTGTTACGGTTAAGATAAGTATTGAGCTAAAAAAATGCCTTTTTCGAAAACAAAGTGCCTCATTTTGTAGTATCTTATTTGGATCAAGTGGTGGTATTATTTTTAACACTGTCAAAGTAGTAGTAATACGTGGAAGAAAAAGTTAAAGCCAATGGGCAATATGACAGCTCAGACTTGATAATTTCCATTATTTCGCCATTTCAATCTGATCAGGTCGTCCACCCGTGGCCGCGATTACAGAAAAAGGGTCATTTTGTTTAAAATCTATTCGCGTCTATCGATAGTGAAGGAATTAAGGATTTGTGTCACCTATTCCAAATATCTTTTCACATGAGATTAGTTAATGGTCAATTCCTCAATAATTGAGAACAAATCTAAAGACATCAAGCTCAATACCTGTAACACCGTTTTAATAATGTCAATGAAACTTTGCATGAGTCTCCTTCATCGTGAGTGTATCAAATAAGTTCTAACTTTGGAGGAGCTACGCGTTCTTTTAGTTCCTCTATGGTTTTTCCAGATATATCCGAAGTCATAAGGGCACATATGGTGTTTACTAAAGTACAATTGATCACAATTTAAATATTACGATATGGAATACCGCATTTTAGGAACAGTGCAAATTCTGGAGGGGCTATGCATTCTTTTAGTCTCTCCACGATTTTTCAAAATATCTCCGAAAGGCGCAAAAATGTGCGTACCAAAGTACATTGAAATACTCGACACGGTATATCGCGGCTTAGGAACAGTTCAAACTTTGGTGGGGCTAAGCGTTCTTTTATTCTTTCCCTTATTTTTCAAGACATATCCGAAACCAAGGAAGCACTAATGGTGTGTACTAAAGCGCAGTTGGGCACAATTAAGGCACAACTGATACATTAAAACATATTTCATTTATGAGTTGATGGAGGGTTAAGTAAATGGACTAGAACTTGCTCATGCATATACTGATTGGTTAATATTTCAGAAACCTCCTCTGAAGCGAGAAGATTCGTTCTTGAAGAGGTTTTCAACGCGTCAAATCCCCGAAACGCAAGAAACAGTAGAAGACACTGGAAGCGAAGGAGGTAATGCAGATGATTCAAAATCAGCACCACGTAGAAGAAGAAGAATCAAAAAGAAACCTTTAACTGTTGTTAATCCTGATGAAAACTTTTATTTTTATTGGTTAATGGTTGTTACTGTTTGCTTATTATATAATATGTGGACTTTAATAGTACGACAAAGTTTTCCAGAATTTCAGGTAATTACCATTATTTTCCAATTCTATCATAAATTAATATTTTTTTATAGGAGATGCTTTCGAAATTTTGGATTACGTGTGATTTAATTAGTGATGTAGTGTTTATTTTTGATATCGGCGTTCAATTACGTACTGGTTATTTAGAACAAGGACTTATGGTGTATAATTATAAAAAATTAGCGGGACATTATTTAAAATCACGTGCCTTTCTTTTGGATTTGGCGGCCCTAACTCCTCTAGATATCTTACAAGTCCAACTTGGAATACATCCTATTCTTAGGTTTCCAAGGTTTTTAAAGGTAAGTTTTTTACATAGTTAAAATCTTTTTGTAAAAATAAAGTTTTCAATTAGTCATAAAATTTGCTAATTAGTAACGTTTGTTATAATTGTGTGAGCCACTTCAGCCATTTCAGATTCTCTTTTGTTATTGTGAGTGTGACTACTATAATACAAAGAACGTCAGAAACGGAAAAAGCAAAACGTTGCATATCAATCGCATAAATACAGTATAGAAGTACCCTAAAGTAAATAAAACGAAAAACTTTAAAATATTTTCTTTGTATATCCTGAAGGTAAATATAATAATAGTCAGAATGCCAATACCAAAAAGGTACACTTTCAATTTCAAACTGAAAGGATTAAATTTGAACGTCGTGAAGTAATAATTAAACTTCACAAGCTTTTTAATGTTAGCATTTGATTGATTGTGTTCCTACCTACACAGAAAGCTACAATTTGCAATAATTAGCGACAGTTTAATAACTAAAGTAAATTTTAAGTTACATAATAATAAAAAATAATTTTAATATTAAGGCATAATAAAAATGATCAAACAATTAATGTAACATACCAGTTAAAAAAACTGTTGCACGACTTTCTCTTAACATCAGGTCCTTCGAGCAGGATTATTAAAATTATGTAAACTTGGAACCAACGTTTTCTCGTAATCTATCTGATAAAAAAACTTATCTGACTATATGTTTCAAAAGATCTTCAATTTCTCAATGCCACATTTTTACGTATGTATTACGATTTCCAATAAAATCGGCTTTATAAAATTTCCAGGAGCAAAGTGCTTTTCATAGAATTTCAGTAGAAAACTCGAGATATTGATTTTATTTAGTATCTAAACATTTTTCAAAATTTTGGCTTTAATAAAAATGGTTGGTCTTAGAGAAAGACCGGAAAAGGGAAATTGTTTGCAGCAATTGATTATCGCGCTATTCAACTTTTAGTCAAATCTTGTCATAATTTTGGTTTTGGTTAATGCATTTATAGTTTTTACGGACTTTTGTTCGTAAAGAAACAAAGGATATTTTACAAAATTCAAATTTTTTGAAGGTCAACATGTCTATTTCCGATAAAAATCTTAAATGCAACGCAGTGCGTACTTTTCCGTATATTTTACATAAATAGACAAGGGAAAGTAAAAATACGGTTTGCATAACAAGCAAATGGAACTCGTGTTGCCTTATTAAAATGCTTGTTGTTATAATAAACCCTATTTTACAAATTAACTATTAACAATGTAAAGCGTAACGTAATTTAATGTTATATGCATAAAAAACCATAATTGAATCTGTATTATTATTTTTTTGTAACTGTGGTATCATGTTAGTTGAGTTGATCGTCTTATTTTCACCGTTTGCATTTTGATAGCGCGACGTTTCAGAAAAGGATTCTACTTCCATAGTCAGGCTTAGTCCTGACAAGGACTGTTTTCACACTTAAGTCGAATTCCTATGTCTAATTTTTTCCCAGCAACTTGACTACTCTCGGATTCGAACTTGGCATCTATCGCTTACAAACTCCATAGCTTGCCACTTAGCCACATTTTCGATATTTATCACGTTTCCGAGGCCGGTAAAATGGTTAGAATATACTAAATTATGTTACTACACAGCAATAACGTTGCCACATTATTCATAACCGCTTTGTAAACCAAGTTTTGGCGGTAACATAACCTCAACCAAAATCATAATTATTAGTAATATAGATAGGATAATGACATTCCCTTTGAATTCTAACTAATTTGAAAGCTATTTCTAGCAACGTAACACACCTTAAAATGATTAACAGTTTTGATAAATGCCATTTACACCAAAAGAGTTTTAGAAGGAAATGTTTCCTATCAAAGTTTTTGGCGTTTAAGAAATGCGTGTTTTAAAATTATTTTATAATGTACGGGGTGCATCATAAACGTGTGGTAGTAACAAATTATGTTTATTTGAAATAAAACTGTACAATTTTTTTGCCATATTCGGATTATCGTCAAATTTTAATGTTAATCTTAAAAATGTAGTTTTCGAATTATTTGAAAAAATATGAAAATTTTGACAGATGCAGGGTTCCGCAAAATTCGGTGCTGTACCCAACCTCTGTATTTCTGAATCGGTATTTTGGTGCTCTAAGAAAATCTAATAAGCTGCGTTTTGACCTATTTTAATTTAAAAAGAAGTTTTGTACAAGCTCAGAAATATTCATCCGAACTTGCATGATTTCAAACCTTAATAACTTGCTTATTTCAAATGAAATACCCTAATTTTTATACCGTTAAATTTTAAGGTCAGTTTACGTAAGGTGTCACATCTTTAAAATTTACCGTTTCCAAATTATTCGACAAAATTAAAATATTGCTTCATTTTTATTTTGATCAAGTCAACCGGCTATATATTGACACGGAAACAAAAAAAAAGTTTGTTTATTATACAGTGCTAGTCAAAAGTTCCCTCCCCACCTTGTATCTTTTGAACGGTTTTACTTATACTAATGAAATTTGGAGGGTGAATATAAACGGATATAAGCTTCTCAACTAGTCATGAAAAGTGACGTAATAGTCATATATGACGTCACAGAGCCACAGTGACCCATAATTTTAAATAGTACCTTATGGCAAGTGACATCTTGTTTGAAAGGTATTAAAATTACCTATTCAGTCATACTAATTTTGTTAGGGTTTAGGCTGATTTTGATAGAAAAATTAAATAAATACTAAAATTATAGTTTGGCATTTAATTAATCAAGATTGTAAGGTCTGCCTCTCGTTAACTGTCAAAAAAGTTGACGTTTTTTAATTCTCTCGTTGTTTTTACTTTGATAAGTTTTTATACCTTGACTATTCAGTTTAATTATTCTTTAACGCGCCGTTTAAGTGTCTACATAGACAAAATGGTACGTACGGTAGCCGACAAAGTAGCAGCTATCTTAATAATTGGTGAATGTAGAAACAATTTCCATACAGCGGAACGTCTTTTTAATAAGAGGTACCCCGATCGCCCTATATCGAGGACTTATTTGAGGGAACTTCTTCAGAAGTTTGAAGCAACCGGTAGTGTTCAAAATGTCAAACGATCTGGTCGACCAACAATTAGTGACGACAAAAAAATCGACATAATTTCAGAAATGGTAGTACATCCTACTTCTTCTACAGCCCGAGTTGCATTTATCTGTGAAGTCAGCCAAAGGACAGTACATAGGGTGTTGGCTAAAAACAAATTTCATCCATACAAATTAAAAATGGTGCACCAACTTTCAGATGATGACCCCGACCGAAGATTAGAATTCTGTGAAAATATGTCCAATCAAATTATCCAACACCCAGACTACATAAAATCAATTTGTTTTAGTGACGAAAGTACTTTCTTCCTCAATGGAAACGTTAACAAACAAAATGTGAGATATTGTAGTGACATAAAATCCTCAAATCTTTCATGAAAAACATACTCAATTTTAGAAAAAAGTAAATGTTTGGGCAGGTATTTTGGGAAACCACATAGTTGGACCTGTTTTTCTCAATGCTAACTTAACCGGTGAAGTGTATCTGGAGATGTTACAAAACGCAATTGAACCGTTAATTGTTGAAATTTTGGAAGATAATCTAGATGAATTCGGCAACTTGGAAATAACGTTCCAACAAGATGATGCTCCTGCACACTATTATGGTGCAGTAAGACGTTACTTGGATGAAGAATATCGTAACAGATGGATTGGACGACGAGGTCCCATAGAATGGCCAGCTCGGTTACGAGACCTGACACCATTCGATTTTTTTCTGTGGGGGTACTTAAAATCTAAGGTTTACGCTACAGCACCTGGCAGTATGCACATTTTGAAACAAAGAATTGTTGAAGAGTGTAGAGCAATTTCCGCAGACACATTTGAACTAGTACGACAAGAGTTTAGCAATAGAATGCCTTACTGTCAGGAATTAAGTGGAGCACATTTCCAACATTTACTATAAGAATTGGTCCTTGAATCTTGATTAATTAAATACTAAACTATAATTTTAGTATTTATTTAATTTTTCTATCAAAATCAACCTAAACCCTAACAAAATTAGTATGACTGAATAGGTAATTTTAATACCTTTCAAACGAGATGTCACTTGCCGTAAGGTACTATTTAAAATTATTGGTCACTATGGCCCTGTGACGTCATATATGACTATTACGTCACTTGTCATGACTAGTTGAGAAGCTTATATCCGTTTATATTCACCCTCCAAATTTCATTAGTATAAGTAAAACCGTTCAAAAGATACAAGGGAGGGAGGGGACTTTTGACTAGCATTGTATATTGATGTCTGTGTTTTTTTCCAAAAATATCTAAATGTCATAGTTGTTTGTAAGTGACACGTAGTATTACATTGTACGTTCGTTATCTCTTTTTTTTTCAATCCAAAGACATATTTTTTAAATATCTCTTACACAATTTTTAAAGTTGTTATCGTACACTTGGTGAGTAGTAAGGAACTCATTTTGCATACTTCATTCTTATCTCATATTAATGTTTGTAGTTAACTAAATACAGATTCATTTCGAAAGAACATAACTGGTTGACATGATCTTATTTATGGGATCTGCTGATCAAAATTGTTTGCTATTTCAAATGATGTATGCGCGAAAATATCCCGATAGAAGACAACCCTCGGTTAGAAGTATAGAAAAACTTAAAGAAAGGTTTATTACAACAAGCAATGTGAATTATAAAAATGTGAAAGACTGAGAGGACAAGCGACGAAGACCAAATGAATGTTTTGTTATCTGTAATTTCGGGACCTTCTACCAGTTCGGCAACAATACCCAAGGAAACCTATATAACTCGATCTACCGTTAGTAAAATTTTAAAGAGGAACAACTATCATGACTAGAGTATATCATTCAATCAACTGTTGGGTCCTGATTTAGAGATTAAGAGAACATTTTGCCAATGGGGGTTGGAATTGGAAAGAATAAAACCTAACTGTTTTCAAAATATATTATTCTCCGACGAGTCAACTTGGAAACCGTCATAATCGTCACTATTATGCAACGTAAAACGGAAAAATTATAAAATTAGTTAATTTGCGGCGAAAATGATTTTATAGTTGGGCTACATTTTTTAACGAATATTTGTATTTTATGTAAAATGATTTGCCCCAACTTTTGCAAAACATTCGTTTTAAGGCAAAATATGTGGCTGCAGCATGACGGTGCTCCTGCGCACATTGCGTTAAATGTGATAGACTTAAATCGAGAATTTGAATGTAGATGGATGGGACGTGGTGGTCTCGTTTCTTGACCGCTTACTGCAGAAGATGAGACATCTCATAATTCATAAGTTTAGAAATCGCGACGAGAAGTAAATAGGTCTTTTCTGGCAAGACTGCCATTGTGTTATGATTCAAATGAGGGAACACTTGAGAATCCGTTATGTCTATTTGTCTAAAAATAATTTTCTGCACTCTGCATTTTTGGATGGTTAACATGAAGCCGGTTAATTTGATGAAAATAAGAATTAAATAATTTTACCGAATAATTCGTAAACGGTAAATTTTAAAGATAGGGCACCTTACTTAAGCTGTCCTTAAAATTCGACGATAAATCCGAAAACGGTATAAAAATTAGCGTATTCCATTTGAAATAAGCAAATTATTGAGGTTTGAAATCATGCAAATTCGGAAATAGGTCAAAACGTAGCTTATTAGGTATTCTTAAAGCCCAGCAATACCGATTCCCAAATTCGCAGAGGTAAGGGTACTGCACCGATTTTTCTAGAACCCTGCAGCTGTCAAAATTTTCATATTTTATCAAATAATTCGAAAACGGTAATTTTTTAAGATAAAACATTTTACATAACATTAAAATTTGACGATAAATCCGAATATGGGAAAAAAAGGGGGGTGCTTTTTTAAAAAAATATAATTTGTCACTACCTCACTTTTATGATGTATATTGAAAATAATTTTAAAATATGCACCTCTTAAACGCCAAAAACTTTGAAAAGAAACATTTCCTTCTAAAACTCATATTTACTGAGGTATCGCACTTTGACGCACTAATAGCAACCCTGTACGTATATATACTGGCCGCCATAAGTAAATGAACATACAGTAAACGCTGATGTGTTTTAATGAAATTTTTAGAAAACCTGTATTCTATTTCTATTAATAAACGATGAAAATGTTAGCAAGATACAAATATTCTGAACACTAATAATGCGTCGACCCTCCTTTGTTTCTCACACATTCAACTAGCCTATTAAGCATAGTTAAAATGAGTGAATCTTTGCTAACCTAAGGTATACTATCCCACGCTTCTAAAATCCATTGTTGAAGGGCATCTACATTGTTTGGGAGTGGCTGTGGATCATTTATTCTCGGTCCTACCACATCCCACAAATGTTCGATTGGCGATAAGTCTGGCGAACGAGAAGGTCATAGAAGTAGATCAACATTAGCAGTATTTAAAAGCTCCATAGCAACCCTTGCGGTATGCGGCTGCGCATTATCTTGCTTAAAAATTGGATTTTCAGTTTCTTGCAGATATGGCACTAATACTGGGTCAAGAACATTGTTCATGTACCAATCTGTTCCCTCAATAAATACTGAGAGAAGTATTTCGTTGTACAGAAACCTGCAAATTGCGTCTTCTCCATCTATCACCAATTTCCCTTGTTGATGAAAAACGATCCCGAAGAGCTACAAGCCGTAGAACATGATCTTCACGATCAGTGGTGCGTCTAGGACCTCTTCCAACATAAGTAAATTGTGGCGACACTGAGTCCCACGCAAGCGGCAACATCACGAATTGATAATCCGGCTTCCAGTAGGCCGATTATTCTGCCACGTTCAAACGCGATTAACTAATGGAAATTTGTACGATGTCGTACAGGAGGCATGATTTTAACTTTAATGTTTTTATTTATTAAGCTTACAAATATGGTTAACATTGACACTAACTAGTGTTAAATGAAAAGAAAGATTTTTTGTTTCATTGTCGATTAATTCTTGATTAATCTTTATTGTATCTTTTCATCGTTCCTTAACAGGAATAAAATACATTAAAATACTTCGTTTACTGGGTGTTCATTTATTTATGGCGGCAGTATGTATATATATATATATATATATATATATATATATATATATATATATATATATATATATATATATATATATATATATATATATGACATACACACACTCACCCACTTACCCACACACGCGCGCACGCACGTACGCATGCACGCACCCACCCACGCACCCACGCACGCACGCACGCACACGCACACGCACACGCACACGCACAGGCACATGCACACACACGCACACACACCCACACACCCAGACACCCACACACCCACACACCCACACACCCACACACCCACACACCCACACACACACCCACCACACACCCACACGCGCGCACGCACGTACACACGCACGCACCCACCCACGCACCCACGCACGCACACGCACACGCACACGCACACGCACACGCACACACACGCACACGCACACGCACACACACCCACACACCCAGACACCCACACACCCACACACCCACACACCCACACACCCACACACCTACACACCCACACACCCACACACCCACACACACACACATACACACACACCCACCCCACGCACGCACGCACGCACGCATGCACGCACGCACTCACGCACACACACACACAATATTGTTTCTCGTTTATCCATATTCCACCTGTTTTAAAAGAACTTTTGGAGTTTAAAGAACGTTTCGGTGGTAATTTTTTAGTTTGCTGCTTCGCTCTACTTCGTGTAATGCGTACCGAACTCTGCTGTAATCTTAGGTTTATATACTGCACTGTTTTTCAATTTCTGTGTCTTCTATTATTATCCGTTGCGTTTTGTATTCTGTTAGTCAGCATTTTAGTCTTATTCCAATCGATGTTGTGTGCTAAAGATAAAGTGGTTTGGTTCTTTATCAACGCGTTTTTGTGTTCATCTCTCTTCACATTGATTCTTCGATTAGTTTGGTCGATGTACCTATTCGGCACATAGTATCTTGTACACTCCTTGATTTTCGAGTTTAATTTTGATTTTTGGATTGCGTATCATTATTGATATATTGTTGTCGTTCCAATTATTGTTGCTACGTTGTTTTACGGAGTATTTTACTAATCCTGTCTGTCGTTCCTTAGATATATGGCAGATGTGCTTTGCGTATTGCTTTCCCTTCGACCTTTTCTGTATTAGATCTTATCGGTTTAGAAGCTGCTTTAATGTTTGTCTTTGAAGAACTGTTTGCTAGTAACGCTCTCACCAGTTTATTCATTTCGTCTTTGCTATTCTCCTTGTCTTTTAGTCTTTCTGCTCTCATCAGGATTTTTATCGCTGATTGTAACTGTGAGGGATGGTGAGACTCAGCGTTGAGGTATCTGTCCGTATAAGTTGCTTTCCTATGGACGGTGTGTCCTACCTGTCCGTTCTCTTTCTTGAAAGCCAAAGCATGTAGGAACAGTAGTTGCTTCTCGTTTTCCAATTCCATCGTAAATTTTATTTTATTACGTACACTGTTTATGTGGTCCAAAAATATTGTTAGTTTTTCTTCTCCATCATTCCATATCACAAACGGATCATATACATACACATATTTTAGCCATAGCGTTGGTTTGTATTTGGCTGCTTGTAGTGCTTTTACTTCCAGGTCTTGCAAAAACAGATTACCTATTACTGGAGATAAAGAGCATCACATCGGTGCTCCTTCTATTTGTTTATAACGTTGCTCTTGTTCTTTGAAATATGTATTTTTCAGACAATGTTCCGTTAAGTTGATGATGTCCTCCGATGGTTTGAGTTTTCGGTAACTCGTAAAATTTTGGACATCTTGACGATTTTTCCTTTGGAATTACAGACGATTGGTTTTCTTGGTCGATGTTGCTTGCTTTGACTTTCATTTTGGTGGTTTTTTTTCTATATAAGTCTACGGATCCGTGTGAATTCGTTGGTAGGCCGGCCGAATCATGTAGTAACCCATTTATTTTCCTGTTGTAATCTTCCATATCCATAACTACAGTTTCATTGCCCTTGCATGTGTTGTTTTCTTTCAATTTTTTGAGTTCCTGTAATCGTTTCGCTGGCATGTTTCTTTTTGATCGTTTTGTTGTTCTTAATATTCTGGATACATCTTGGCGGATAATTTCTACTGCTTCTTCTGGTAATTTGAAGATTGATGCTTCTACTCCACATATTATCTCTTCCGTTGGGATTATTGTCAGTGCTATCGCATAGTTAAAACCCTTGGTTAGAACACTTTGTGTTGCTTCATCAAATTGGTACGTGGATACGTTGTATAGTATTTTATCCAAAGTCATATGTTTCTTTTTGGATGTGGTCGGTTTTTGTTAGTACTTCAAGCGTTCAGGCTTGTTTATCTGCTTTTCTGTGGTTAGCATATAGTCTGTCTCCTCTCTGAATTTCGTAAGTTGATCCATTATTTTCCATATGATTGGATGTACTCTATTGCCCAATATTAAACGTAGCTCCAATAACTCCTTATTGATAATGTTAAGCATTCGTCTGGTGTCTTGAATGGGTTCTCGTAACAGTGCCATGCTTGCTCGTTTTAGTACGTTTCTCACTTTGTTGTTTGAAAACAACTCATGCGGACAGATACCTTAACGCTGTATCTAATCACCATCCTTCACATTTACAATTAGTGATAAAAACTCTGATGACGAGAACAGAAAGACTACCAGACAAGGAGAACAGAAAAAAGGAAATGGACAAACTGAATAGAGCGTTACTACTTAACGATTTTTTAAAAACTAACCTTAAGGCAGCTTCTAAACGGAGAAAACCAAACAGAAAAGGTCAAAGAGAAATCAATAGGAAAAGCACGTTCTCATATATCAACGGAACAACAGATAGGATTAGCAAAGTACTCCACAAAAACAACATTGCAACAATATTTGGAACGACAAAAAAAATATCAACAATGACACACAATCCAAAACCCAAAATTGAACTCGAAAATCATGGCCTGTACCAGATACCACGTAGAAATCAATTTTGAGAGAGACGAATAAAGAACCACTTCATCTTCAGTACTGTTGGTTCTATTTATATTTTACACATTTCAATAAGAATTACAGTTCTCGTCAGTAGGTTAATTGAGATGTCAAAAAAATTTATGAAATATGAAAACAGAAATATAAGAAAACTTTAGGTGAAAGACAATCATAAATGTTATTAAATGCATTAATGCAGTTCCACACCAGTAACCAATAAAAATGTTTTTGATCATAAAAAAATTTCAAACTGTAAATTAAATAATCAATCACGTAATTAATATATTTAAACAAATCAAATTTTATACAAGTGACATCAAAAAAAATTATTTGCAAACGTCAGCCCATTGTCGGTTACAAATAAATAACCGAAGTAGAAAAAATTCTTTAGTCTTTTCTATAAGCCAACTTCCACAAATGTATACACACAGATAATTACCCCACTTCTGACCTATTTTGCGGTGTTGCCATATCTCAAGATCATGCAGAGATATCACTTTTCGCGGTCAAAGTCAATTCCGCATTTTTATTCAAAGACATACTCCCTAAAGTTCACTAACCTCTTCAAAGTCAGCGCCACACAAAGTTCATTGGCATAATCAAAACCACCCACTTATGCTGAAAACAAGCCGGCAAACTGGGTGCTGGGTGCCTCTTCATGTTCACCGCATGCGAAATCTATTATCCTCTACACCTGAAACAGTGGAGAAACGTCCAGAAGCAAACCTACTGCACAGGACTTGTAAATCCATTCGAAGGCATATTCCGAGGTCAATGTGCAGTAAAAGTCAAAAAATAGAACCAATTCCCGGAAGCAAGGTTATCTAAAAGTTATAATAAATGAAACGTAACTAATCCTGTAACAACAAAATGATTATGTAATGGAAATGTATTACAGTTTTTTGCTAGCACGGTATCGTAACAACTATAATGTCAATGCTAAATTGGACAAAACTTTACTGTCAAGACTACTAACAGCTCAGTTAGTAGATAAAGTAACCACTAAAATTATAAATTGTCCTTAAATAAAATTTTACAGAAGTAGATTTGCACCAACAAACCAATGCACAAGTAACACAAGGTCATGCGCAAAGAAAATAATTTAATTAATTAAAAATATAACAAAGCTTCTGTACGCAATAAATCTTAAAAAACAGTAAACACACAGTAAGAGCTTATGTCTGTCGCTTTTAATTCAGAGCGTTAATTTTGTAAAACGTCACAATTTTGCCTTCAAAAACATATTTTTAATACTTCTATAACTTAGTATATTAGTGTATAAGCCGTACATAACAATTAACTTGATATAACGGCATTGGAATTTAGATAAGCGAAACCAGTCGCTAATAAAGCAAGGTAATGCGTAAAGAAATTACTTTAATTAATTAAAAATATAGCAATCTGCAGTACAGAATAAATCTGAGCTTCTGCCTGGAATAAAAAAAAACGAAAGTTTTCTTACGAAGGAATAAGTCTGGAGAGAAGAATTTAGTTTCCAAAAAAATATTTTTAATACTTTCATGACATAAAATTTCTAAGTTATGTATTACGATTATCTTGAGATAACGGTGCACGGATCTAGATAAGCCAAACAAGTCACTAGCCAAACAAGTCATGTGCGAAAATGATACTTTTATTAGTTAAAAATATAGCAAAGTTCTGGTACGCTATCAACCTTAGTACAACGGTTAGCGCATTACAATTAACACAACTGCCCACGAATTTTGAACGAGTTAGTGAAACAAGGTCATGCGCAAAGAAAATAACACAAATAATACATAATAAAAAATATTATAATGGTGGACGGATTTGGACAAACAAAAACACCATAGTGAAACAAAATCCGTTGCAGAGAATACGCTTTGTTTAATTAAAAATATGGCAAAACACCGATGCGCATTTTATCTTAGAACAACAGTTAGCGATGAAGAGGTTATGATATCAAAGCTAAGTTTTAATTGCTTTTTTAAGAGAAAATTGGTTTAGATACAAAATTACTTTTAATTGGGCATTGGGAATCTTGTTAAATGGCATAATTTAGCTTTCGTTAAAATATTTTTAGTAATTTTATGTGATGAGGTTTCCAAGCTACATGTCACGATGCATGGTAATGCACAAAGAAAATGCTTGAATTAATTAAAAATTTAGCAAAGCTCCGGTATACAATAAATCATAGAAAAACAGCCCACAACAAAATCTGCTGTCTACCATAATGTTATGTGGCAGTGCGAAATAAATTATAATTTTTGTAAACACGAAAATATATGGTATCGCAGCAACTGCAACAATGTCAAATGTAGAACATTCAAGAATTGACTAGTAAAGCTATATGCAATAGCTCAACCAAAAAATGACTGAATGCTCAAATCTTAAAAGGTCCTTAAATAAACTATTAGGAAAACGAATTTGGGCAAGTAAAACAAGTCGCTAATAAAGCAAGGTCATGCGCAAAGAAAATATTTTAATTAATTAAAAACAGAAAAACGGTTGGCACATATAAAGAGCTTCTAGTCGGTATAAATAAGAGAGTTTGTTTTTTACGCGAAAAAATAAGTTTGGGGACAAAATTGCTTTTAATTTAGTGCATACTACGATTAATTTGAGACACGGTGCATAAATGTTAGGTACGTCATAATAACTACAAATTCGTTGTGAAATGGGAGTGGAAACAGAGAGACAGGCAGACGAGCGGACGCATAATAGGGCAGATCGGTAGAGTAACACATTAAGTTAGCTTGTTTCCCAAAAAGACAAAAGCAACCACGAAAAATATTTAATCAATAGCTTAAAAGTGCAGTGATGCTAAAAATAATTCTTTTGTGTTTCGTTTTGAATGGTTATCGCTATTATTAATTCTGCCATACTTAAGTTCAGAAAATATATCTTACCTGTCTAAAAGTTAATTTTACAAAACCGTCGACATTAGATAATAAAATCGAACAACTTCATATAGGGTTGCTCATTAGTGCGTCAAAGTGAATTTGCGGCTAAACTCACTACAGTAAAAAATGTTTTATTCAAAAGTTTCACGCTATAGCCTAAAAATATTTTCGCAAATACTGAGTGTTTCATAACAGCGGCATATTTCTTATTTTAAATGGAATGGTATAGTTTTTACTCGGATTTCGTGTCTACTCTGAAAAAGAAACACTTTCTATTAAACGTGTCGTATAGCTAAACTTAACCGTTTTTAAATATTTGTACTTTTAGACAGAAAATTTTCATTTTTCGACGTAGTTCAAAACTTTATTTTGAGCGTACTACCAAATCTATGAATTTGTAACTCCATGTAGTTAGTGCAGACATTGATTTTTTAAGAAATATGACTTATTTCATTTTTATGCAGGGTGTACCAGAAATATGAATTTATATATTTTTTGTTTCAAATGTAAATAACTATCTTATCTTAAATACAACACCCTGTATATTATTACATTATTCGAAAAAAATTGAAAGGCCTCCATTTTTTGTAATAAGCAAATTCTGTCTATCTGCAACCGTTTTTGAAATATATACAATTTTATGATTTTTATTTTAATTCTTCCTATAATAAATTCTACCTATAATAAATGTGCACCCTGTATAATACTTGCCATACTTAAATAAATGGTACTTTTTTATTACGTATGTGAGAGAATGTTTTTTTTTATATTTAAGTGCAAAGACACTTATTTTATTACAATCTGATCATAGATCAATGAGTAATTCGATTCTAACTTAAAATAATTAAGAGAAACTTAAAACTAGGTCTTGCTCATCAGTGTCCTTAGAATTCTGATAATACTAGGTATACTATCCTTAACGTATACACTTAGACACACAGTATCCTCTGCTTTGACACTATGACTGAACTAACTCAAAGGGCTTGGTCCTCTTGAGTCTTCTCACTAGCTGTGAATTATTAAGAAGCTGGATGTTCACATGTTAAAGAAGCCGTTGTTCATGACTTCTGGTAAACTTAAGAATAACTTGATCTAAAGTCTTTACATCGTGTCCCGATGCGGCAGTACCAGGGTGCATCTACATTGTTCCTTAATACTTTATTTTGAAATCTCTGAATGATAACAATATTGCTCTTGCTTACACAACCCCGCGTTGGATTCCATATGCCAACACGGGCCCTAATATTTGCTTATAAAATAGCAATTTATTATGTGTGGAGTTTCATCCAATTAACCAACACATTTTTTTTATTCCTTAAGCCGAGTTCTTCCATTTTCTTTTAGATATGGGCCTTCCATTGTAGCTTCGCATTGAGTGTCATACCCACATATTTGGCCGTATTAGCGTATGGGATCTGGGTTTCATTAATTCTAACGGGTAAGTGATGTTTCTGTTTATTAGTGAAATTGATATGTACAGATTTGCTTTCATTCAACTTTATCCGCTATCTACTAGTCCATGCTTTGATCTTGTTAATAGACATTTGGGGTTTCCTCGTGGCTTCTTCAAGATCACTTACAACTGGAAGAATTGCGGTATCATCGGCAAATGTGGCGATAGTTTCGTGTTCGAGTTCAGGAATATCCCTGGTATAGAGTAGGTAAAGTACTGGACCTAGTACACTACCTTGTGGTACTCCTGCATTGATTTCTTTTAATTCAGAATAATTATTTTCTTGTCTTATTCTGAAGTACCTTTCTGACAAGTAGGATTATAAAATTTGCGAATATCTCCGAGATAATAATATGTCTAGCTTATGGAATACGCCCTTGTGCCATACTTTGTCAAAAGCCTCATCTAAGAAGACAGTAGCGCAGTATTTTTTTCTTTTTTTTTTCGATGATGTTTGTGATCCTGTGCACTTGATCTATGGTTGAATTTCTTTCTCTAAAACCAAATTGGCAAGGAGGAATTAGCGCCTTCTCTTCGATTATCGGTTTCAGCCCTTTGAGAAGTAACTTTTCATACAGTTTCGATATAACAGGTAGAAGTGAGATAGACGTGTATAAAGAAACTTCTTGTGAAGGTTTTGCTCTTAAGGATCATTATGACCTTTGCTAGTTTCCACAGCGTAGGGACATACCTTATCCTGAATGAGGCGTTGATGAGATTGCTCAGTGTCACTATGGCTCTTCTTGGAAGTTGCTTCAAAATTTCACCGGTAATAAGATCGAATCCAAGACCTGTTTTCTGATTAATGTTATTCTTGATTTCATTAGAGACTTATCTTCCTGTATTGGTTCTGTCCAGTCTTGCGAATCGTCTCCTTCATTTGGTTGAAAAATGATTTCTAAGTGCTCTGCAAATTTACGAGCTTTTTCCTGTTTACTGCGTGCTCAGGTACCATCTGCATTTTTGATTGGCTTTTAGATTTTTAGTGGCTTTCCAAAGGGAATAATCCGTTTTGCTACCATTGGTCCGTTCGCTTAAGAAGTTGCTCATAGATTCATTTTTAAATCGTAGGATCTCCCACTTTAGCTACTGAGTGGCATTATTTAGGACAGTTTTATCCATAGGAGCTTTGGTTTGACGCCATCTTCTTCTTAGTTTTCTATTTCTTGTAATTAGGAACATAATCTCTTTTGGATAATTATTTCGCTTTACTTTTTGTTTAATTTCTGGAGTGTTATCGTGGGCTGCTTGCTGAATATTCCTAATAAGCAATTCGAACTGTTCATCAAGTTGTTTTCCATTTTTAAGTGAGACAGAGTGATTAATGGAATTTTCAAGTTGTACTCTAAAGCTATTCCAATCTGTCAGTTTGTTTACCAGCTTCAGTAGGTTTTCGTTATTAATTATCTTGTCACTTAATGTGAATAGTTTTTTTTACTTATAGTATTCCCGAACAGGCTAAGATTTGCCTAACGTGCTAAAGCACTTAGGAACACTGGGAGGGTTTAGGGATATTGTTTGGCCGCCGAGAAATATTTATGAATGGCTAGCTTAAATTGACTTAAGTCAAAGTTCGGAGGAAAACAGGAACTGGGTAGTGCATTCCACAATTCGGTCGCCGTGTGGAAAAATGTAGATTGAGCCCGTTTAGTGTGACACGATGGAATTTTGAAATTATGGTGAGAATGCGCAAACCGACTATTCCTAGCGAAGATGGCCTTTTTTTGGATGCGGTTAACCATATCAAGGGCGTATTGTGGAGCACTGAGCCAGAGGTGGGAATTGTATTCCAGATGAGGTCGAATTTGAGCCTTATACAGTAAAAGGAGTTGTTGCGATGTGAAGTACTGTTTAGATCTGTATAGAAAGCCCAGTTTACGGGCAGATGTTTTTCTGGCTGACAAAATGTTGTCAACCCATGAAAGGTTCGATGATATGGACGCCCTAAGATAGAAATAGGGCTTGAAAACTTGAGCCCTAAGCCATTCATATTTACAGCACGAAATGATCGGTCTTTCTTGGCGGACGCAAGGCAACACTGTGTTTTGTCAGCGTTGAATGAGAGCAGATTATTCCTTCCCCATTCAAGGACACGTTCTAAGTGACTGTTGATTGAGGCTGCCATTTTCACCTTTATGTCCTGTCTAGACTTATTGTTTTGGGAAAACTGAGAAGAACTACAATGTAGAGTGCTGTCATCCTCAGAGCAATGGATCGGGTTAGTTGTTGAGAAAATGAGGTCATTTATGTACAGCAGGAAAAATGTGGGAGCTATCACTGATCCTTGGGGTACTCCCGCGTTAATAGTAGTTTCTTTCGAAAAGAATCCATCGACGACAACGCGTATACGTTTTGTGAAGAAAGCTGGATATCCAATTGATGGGCGAATCAGATAAGCCGAACGAAGTGAGTTTGGCAAGTAGGCACTTGTGCCAAACCTGGTCAAAAACTTTTAAAATATCTAAAGCTACTACTACTGTTTCACCGGACCTCTCTAATGTGTTATTCCAAAGTTGGGTGACATATGAAAGAAGATCACCCGTTGAACGACTCTGTCTGAACCCATACTGGTGGTCGTTTAAGAGTTTATTGGACTCGAGGAACGAAAGTAGTTGGTAGTTGATGGCTTTCTCTATGATTTTCGACAGAATGGAAGTGATAGCTATTGGTCGATAGTTTGAGAGATCGGTTTTGTCGCCCTTTTTAGGAATAGGCTGGACATTTGCTAACTTCCACGATGAGGGGAACTCTCCAGATGACATGGAGATCGAAAAGAGTTTGGACAATACAGGTACTAGCTCGGGGTAGCATTTTTTAAGGACGACAGCTGGAATACCGTCAGGCTCAGTCGCCTTGTTTGGGTCAAGTTTATTGATAATTGATTCCAGGAGCTTGTAACGAAAGTGGATTGGTTTAACCGCGCATGGGATAGATTTGGGTGACGGCACAGTTTTACCAGAATCATTGAGACGTGAATTTGATGCAAAGTAATCAACAAAGAGGTTGACTTTTTCAGCAGGATCAGCTATTACAGCTCCGTCGCGAGATGTCATGGGAGGAAAGGAAGATGTACTAAAGTTTGTACTAATGGATTTAGCTAAGGACCAAAATTTACGACCACCCAAAGGACATGAGACCAATTCTTTGCATTTACGTTCTTCAAACATCTTTTTGGCCTTGGTGATGATACTTTTGCAAATATTCCTTGCGGCAATATAGTTGGCGTGATTTTCGGTAGATTTATTTGATTTCCATTTGATATAGAGTTTATGCTTTTGCGATAATGCATCAGTGCAAACCCTAGTAAACCAGAGTTGGGAACGGACATGACCTACACGATTATGTTTTTTTGGAAATGTATAACTCCATGCCTATCAGGATAAATAAAGCAATTTTTGAAGAGTAGGACCATTTGAAGCAATACTCACACCAGGGTAAGATTGTAAAAAAATCCCGCAGTTAGCTGATTTAAAACACCGCATAGTTATATCTGTTTTTCGAGTAACAGTGAGATTGGATACAGAGGAAGTTATTTCGATTAGGCAGTGGTCTGGTTAACCAAGTGGGGAAAGTACTCTGGTTTTTGGTTAGTTGTAAGGAATAGGTCCAGAAGATGTGGAGTATAGTTAGGGTTGTCGGGGATTCTGGTTGATTCGGAAATGATTTGTGTGAGATCACAGGATACAGCAAATGCTTCTGCACTATGGCCCACGGGATTAGTAGTAGATGAAAAATGAAGCCAATGGGAATTGTGGGCATTAAAATCTCCCAAAATTGAAATATCGCAAGATGGAAGCTGTGATAAGAGGTAGTCTATTTTCAGACTAAGGTAATCAAAAAGATCTTGGAAGTTGTTATCATTGGGAGACTTATACAAACAACAGTAGAATTTCACAAATTGGGACCCAGAATGTTTGAACCAAATCGCGTCAAATTTGTTGTTTTCCAAAGTGGACATCCTCTTACGTTAGTATACGCACATACTCCGCCTTTAAGGCGAAAGTTAGAGTGGATGTTGTATCTGGGAAATTGCAGGTCAGGCAAATCAAGTGCCTCCAAGGGAGATTTGTGTTTCTGATAGAAACAAAATGTCCTCTTGCACTTGTTCTAGGTGTTGGTGAACAGCATTAAGATGAAAAATAGTATGGGAGAATGATCAGAATTCATATCCCACGTCTCTTTGATATATAAGTAATTGGGGGATATATTCCTTACTATAAAAAGGTGTATAAGGCCAGGAACCTTGTTGCGATCGCTTAGCCAATAGGTAGGCTTCCCAGTCGATACTGTATCATAATTAAACTGGTTGCATGCTGATAGGAGTTCTCCTTTGGTAGTTGTTAGCTTCGATCTCCAATAGGTCTGTTTCGCATTGAAATCACCTCCAATTGTGAATCTACATCCTTGGGTTTCGTGAAAATTTAGGTACTAATGCTTCTTAATAGCGTATCTAGGTGGACAACTTCGTAGGTTTTTCTTTTAACATTATCAGCTGTGGCCTGTATTTCCTCTGTATGATATACCATTTCTAGATAATGTGTAATGGATTCCGTTATTATTATTGCAATATCACCTCTGGCGCTGTTTCCTGGGTGGATAGTGTGATATACCCTATATCACTTGGATTGTAAGTGTGATTCCTTGGTAAAATGGGTTTCAGCAATGAGGTACACATCGATTTTTCTGTGTCCAGGACTGCTTGTAGCTCATAATGATGTTGAAGCAGTCCATAGGCGTTCTATTGCATTATTCTAATATTACTATCATCCATTTTTAGATTTGGGTATCGCTCTTTGAGCGCGATACTCCAGCTTTGAGATACGATTGTCCATTTTACTTAATTTTCTAAGATCAATTGTGGCGTGTATCCAAATGACGAGTTTTGGTGGCTTGATGTCTTCTCGTTCTGTTTATGCGGCATTACCTTGTTTTGGTAGACTAGGGTTTGCGTTTTGTTGGTCGTATCTGTTTGGCTGCTCATGCAAACTCGGTTTTTCATTTGTCTATTCTTTAACACCTGCATTTCCTTTGCTGCCATACAAACACGGTAGTTGGCTAGATGTGCCTCCCCATAATGTATACATTTTGGGAGAGTTTCTTTTTGTTTCTTACACTCTGTAGTAAAGTTTACCCATGCATTTTACACCTCTGGGTACTTTAGTGCAGTATTTCTGTGTATTGACACCGCTTACATTGTGACACTAATTTATTTTTTCTGATAGGTTGAAATTCTACTCGAATTTTATTCCAAAAATTTTGTTAGTGTCTTCGTCATGTCTAAATGACAACATGAACATGTTTAGAGGATGTTTGTTTTGTATTTTAATTTTTCGTGACGTCAAGTATTTTGTATCCTTTTTTTCGGAATTCGCTCTCTCTTTCGAATTACAGTGATGAAGACTAGCAGCTATCACCTTAGTAGGTCTATTTTGTTTGTTTTCAAAAGAGTGCCATGAGTACTCATTATCAAACAGAGCTTTCGTGGTTTATGGATTTTATTAAAGTTATTAATTCCCTCCACAATTATCGGCGGCGGTTGTGGGTCTTTCTTTAGTTGTATTGTTTTGTTTTCTAGGACCTTTTGCATGTCTTACCCACTCGGTCTCTTTTGCTAGCTCTTCGTTATCCGTGAAGTATTTCGTTGGTTCTTCCTCCTTCAGAAACGGAGAATTTTGGGTTGAACTTTTCTCTAACATTGCAAATTTAACATTTAAATCCGCATTAACCTTCTGTAAATTTTCTAATTGCGTTTGATGAGCATTTAATTTATTAATTATGATGGCTTTCTCAGTCACCTATTTTTGCCAAGCATCAAAAAGTACTTGTTCGTTTTATGACCTTGCACTATTTACTTGGGAAAGTGCGTAATTTTGTGGTATTAAAATCGTCTCATTCGGCGACTGTGGTGGCGATGTGGTATGTGATAGCTCAGCGACCGTGAGACCGACCGCCGGATATGAAACTCGCGTTGGATGATACCCGATTAACACTTATTTATAAGCGACAATTACGTCACAATGTTTAATATTAATATATATATATATATATATATATATATATATATATATATATATATATATATAATACATATATCATCATTTTTAGTGAACGAAGAGAATTGCCACATAATAATAATAATTAACCGTATATTTATATTAAAATTAACTTTTAATGTACATACAGTAAAATATTAACTTGAGTGGGACTTGAACCCGCGACCTCCACTTTGCTAGAGTGGGGCTCTTCCAACTAAGCTATCGAGGAGGCAAGTCACAATCGATTCAAACTTAAACTTAAACCCTAGTTATGATGTATTATAATTTTTCTATACAATGAAGGATCACAGTCAACTTTTGTGTATGTCACGTAAGCCCGCAATTCGCTAAGGTTTCGCACATTACAAAAAAAACGCTGCCAAATTATCTGCCATAATGCTTTCTCATATACGTAAATAAATAACTTCAAAGCCCGCAATACCTGAATTTGAGACATACCGGCTTTTAAACACGATAATTCCCCATTTTTGATCCGCCATTTTGAGTTTTTTTAATTTTGACAAATGATTTATTCTTAGCGATCTTAAAAAAACCCAATACACAACTTTCAAAAAAATTTTGCATCCTAAAACGGTGCGCCAGTGGCAGTTTTTGAAATTTTAACATAACAAATTTACAAAGTTGCAAAATTGATCATTAGCCCACAATACCTAAATTTTAGTCATATCGGATTTTAATAATCCCCCATTTTTGATACGCCATTTTGGATTTTTTAATTTTGAGAAATAATTTATTCTTAGGGATTTTAAAAACCCTCAATTCTCGAATTTCAAAAATCGGTTGATAAACTAAAAATTCAAAATTTTGCACCATAAAAACGGTGCGCCATTGGTTATCACATATTTATTTACTTTGAAATTATCTAAAAAAAAGTATTAGTTTGTTATTTTAATTATGCAACTTGTTGAAATTTTCTGATCTGCTAAAAATGCCCCGCCACGTTGAATTTTGTTCATTAACGAACCTGACATAGATTTTATGGCAAAGAATATTTGTACCAAATTTCATATCGATAGCTTTAATGGTTCAAACGATATCTTGCGCGCGCGCCACACACACACACACACACTCACGCACGCATGCTTGCACGCACGCACGCACGCACGCACGGATGCAAGTACGCACACACAGACAGACACAGACACAGACATAGGCACAGACACAGACACAGACACAGACACAGACACAGACACAGACACAGACACAGACACAGACACAGACACAGACACAGACACAGACACAGACACAGGCACAGACACACACACAGACAAGACACAGATACAGACACAGACACAGACACAGACACAGACACAGACACAGACACAGACACAGACACAGACACAGACACAGACACAGACACAGACACAGACACACACGCAGACACAGACAAGACACAGACACAGGCACAGACACAGACACAGGCACAGACACACGGACACACGGACACACGGACACACGGACACACGGACACACGGACACACGGACACACAGACACACAGACATACAGGCACACAGGCACACAGACACACAGACACACAGATACACAAACACACAGACACACAGACACACAGGCACACAGACACACAGACACACAGACATACAGACACACAGGCACACAGACACACAGACACACATAGCTTTCTCTTTATACGTACGTATATGAGAAAGCAATTAACAATCAGATCAGAACAATTAGATATTTGTAAAAAATACAATTTATAGATAATTTTATGCTGAATAACGTCACCGTGCTAGTTTTTTGATTTTGTTGAGTATTTTGAAGTTATGAAGCAAAGTTGAATTTTTTTAAATGACATCTTTTAATAGTGATTTTTCTTATTGTAATTAGTAAGGGTTATATCACTTATTTTAATAAATAAAAGCACAATACACTTTTTTTCTATTATTAGGTTTAACAAATCACATCTTACCATGGAAAACAAAAGTAAAGCAACTTGTTTACCTTCATCTTTGTGAGTTCGTTCGTTAGTGTAGTTCTTATCGGTTTTGTCAGTGTGGAGTTGCTTTAGAAAATTAATTATGGTGTACCCAAATTTCGAGTGTTACAATCATTTGTAAAAAAAAACAGTTAACGAGCGGCCGAACGCCATTTTTAATTGTATTTTGATCGCCCTGAACCATCTTTAGGCACATTCTAGAATTTATACAACAATTTAAAAGATTTTGAGAGTTTTGTGAAGCCCAGAAACAGGGGTAATGACGAAAACGTGCAGATAAATGTTCTAGCTGTTGTTAATCAAAATCCATCTACAGGCACAAGATGCTGCAATCTCACAACGCACAGTAGTGAGAGCTTTAGCAAAACATAAATACCATCCTTATAAATATTCCGTTGGACAAACTTTGCACCCTGGTAATGATGAAAAAAGATTAAATTTTCATAATTGGTTCATGAATATGTTTCATGAAAATAAGAACTTTCCGATGCAGATATTACGTACCGACGAAACACATTTTACGAACTGTGATATGTTCAATCGCCATAATGAACACTTGTGGACCCAAGTAAATCCTCGCCGTTTACAAGAAAAACGATCCCGGATTAAGTTTGGCTTCAATTTGTTGGTGCATTTATTTTTAATAGGACTTTAACTGGAAATCGATAAATATTTCTTAGGGAATATTTTAACAATATCCTTGATAAATTCAATTTACAAACCCGTGCAAGCATACAGTAGTATGGATATTTAGATGAAATTTTCCCAAACTCGTGGATAGGCAGAAAATAAGCGAATTAAAGAGCTGAAACGATTTTGGAGAATTTTACTTTTTTAGAAATAGCTAGTAAACCATACATTTTCTTAAATCAACAAAAGCGTATCTAGATTAGCCTTCTAAAGAGGCAAATCTATCCCCATTTAAGCAAATGTGCAACTCTTATGGTTTTCGAGGTCCCCATACAAATGATGTATATATATATATATATATATATATATATATATATATATATATATATATATATATATATATATATATATAATAAGAATTAAAGGTTATTGGGCATTAGACCTAGCCAAGTTAATTAAATGTATTTATTATTCAATATTTCGCTAATAAATTATTAGCTTCATCAGGAACTAAAAATGAATTAGACTAATTACAATTAATGTTAAAAATTACTAAATTACTTACAATAAAAGTTGTTAATTAAAATTCGGCTTATGGAAAGACAGTTGCCAAGAGCAATTACACCAATTACTTATAAGCATTCTAGAACTCATTGACTACAATTTTACGTACGTTGTGTTAGTGTTCATAGTTGACAGAGCGATGAAAAGTTAAATGGAGAATTTTTATGTGATTATCACACTCGCATCCAATGTGAACGATAACGTGCCTTGAGAAATATTGATACATAAAATAAAATAAAAATTAACATTTAGGATTAACAATTAGAATATACATTCATTAATTGATTGTAAGTTAATTAAACAATGGTTAACAATTTGAATAAATTATAATTAAGTACAATACTAGGTCGTAACCAAGAAGTGGTAAAATTAATTGACAAGAACGTTGGTAGCTAAAAAGCTTTAGTGGAATTATATATAAATAACAAATTACAATAATTGACATTTAAGTTGTCTACATCTGATCTAAAGTTGACTGAGTTGTGAATGTGTTTGTTGATAGCAACCATTTCCATAAATTTGAGGGTGGTTTTATTATTAGATCGGTTTAAAATAGAAACATTGTCGAATTCAAAAGAGTGGTTGTTGTATAGAGCATGTGCAGATAACGCACACCTAGTTTTTTTAGTTTTGATGTCACTTTTATGAATGCTCAACCGGTTTTTTAACCAACAAGTAGTAAGACCGATATAAATTTTGGAACAAGTAGCACAATGTACACTATAAATTACGTTAGATTGCATTAAAAGTTCAGTTTTGTCTTTGATATTAGTGAACAATTGATTAAGTGGTGAAGGATTGTAAAAGGCAAATTTGATTTCTTCATGTTTTAAAATATTGGTTAACTTGTGTGTGATCTCCGGGATGTAAGGAGTCTTGAGAATTTTTTCTGAGTTCCGGTACTGATAGCTGACTGTGAACTTATGTTGGTAGGCAATTGGTTGTTCATGTTAATTTGGCAAGTGCTGTTATTGAATAATACCTTATTAACCAGTGTTCTAGGAAAATTATTATCGATGAACATGTTAGATAATTTATGAAGATTCTTCTGTAGTAAACTATGATGGGATAATCTGATAATTCTGTTTTTTAACCCTTTTAGTGTGTTGATCTTCTGTAACATTATGTGATTAGATTTCAAATTGATGTAACGTCCCGAATGAGTAGGCTTTGTATACCAATCTATGACGACTTTATTCTCTTGTGTTCTAATTAATTTAGTATCCAAAAAAGGCACATCACAATTGTCTTCTTTTTCAACGGTGAACTGAAGTTGGTTATGTATTGAATTGAAAGCATTCAAGGTGTTGTCAACTTGATCAACAATTTCAATACATAACCAACTTCAGTTCACCGTTGAAAAAGAAGACAATTTTTATTTTATTTTATGTATCAATATTTCTCAAGGCACGTTATCGTTCACATTGGATGCGAGTGTGATAATCACATAAAAATTCTCCATTTAACTTTTCATCGCTCTGTCAACTATGAACACTAACACAACGTACGTAAAATTGTAGTCAATGAGTTCTAGAATGCTTATAAGTAATTGGTGTAATTGCTCTTGGCAACTGTCTTTCCATAAGCCGAATTTTAATTAACAACTTTTATTGTAAGTAATTTAGTAATTTTTAACATTAATTGTAATTAGTCTAATTCATTTTTAGTTTCTGATGAAGCTAATAATTTATTAGCGAAATATTGAATACTAAATACATTTAATTAACTTGGCTAGGTCTAATGCCCAATAACCTTTAATTCTTATCATATTACGAATCTACCAGCAGAAGAGGTACTAAATATCATATCACATAAATCAGCAGAACATAGAAATTGGAGCATACACTGCCTGAGAAATACATATTTTACCTACAATGGACAAAAATACAAACAAAAGCAAGGAGCGCCAATGGGATCGTTAGTATCACCAGTGAGTGGTAATCTGTATATGAAAGTATTTGAAGAAGCAGCACTCAGAACGGTCACCCACAAACCAAAACTATGGCTGAGATACGTCGATGACCCCTTTGGCATATGGACCCATGGCAAAGAAAACTTATATAGATTTTTGGAACATCTCAACCAGAAGAATAAAAACATGCATTTCACAATGGAGCTAGAAAAAGATAATCAATTTTCTGGATGTATTGATATAAAAAGACAACGCAGGATTTGCTCACACCATATACCAGAAACGGACACTCGGATCGATATCTTCAAGCAGACTCACACCATCATCCAGCACAAGCACAGCCGGTATTGAAATATATATATATATATATATATATATATATATATATATATATATATAGGTGTCTACTGCGTGGACGGAGGATTGTTCCTTAACTATTAGAGATATCAAAACCAATTTTGGAGTGGTAATACACGATCATTGGACCTACATTCTAAAAATATTTAGATATATACAGGGTGATTAACAAACATATACCAACCCAAACCTGTGTTTTTTAAATGGAACGCCCTGTATATTTTTGCATTATTGATTCACAAACACAGGTTTGTGTTGGTATATTTTTGTCAATCAACCTGTATATACCTAAATATTTTTAGAATGTAGGTCCAATGATCGTGTATTACCACACCAAAATTGGTTTTGATATCACTCATAGTTAAGGAGAAATTCTCCGTCCACGCAGTAGACACCCACCTTGTATATATATATATATATATATATATATATATATATATATATAAAATATACGTTTAAAACACATAATTGTGTTTGTGAATACACATAGAATGTGAGAGGTGAGGGGACAAACAACATGATCAAAATCACTTTTATGCTAAAATAAATGTGAAATAACAACATATATTTACCTGATTAATATGAATGAGTCTGGGGCGCTCGTTATAATTCTTTTTTTTCTGCCACATGTTTATAATATGAGCGCTCCACGCTGTTATTTTTAGTGGTAAAGATTCTTGATCACATATTGGTTTATAGACAAAGTGTTTCCTTTTTAGTGCATTTTTTACGCGTAAATGAAAGCGTGTTTTTTTAAAAGGTTACTTTTTACCCTCCAACCTGCATATACATGTACAGGTATAGAAGATTATCACTTTTCTTACTATCGCTAAATCGACTTATTAGCTCATTTTACAACTTTTGGCCAAGTTTCGCCAAGTGTGTGTGTGTGTGTGTGTTGTGTGTGTGTGTGTGTGTGTGTGTGTGTGTGCGTGTGTGCGTCTGTGCGTGCGTGAGTGTGTGTGGGTGTGAGGGGGTGTGGGAGTAGGGGTGGGTGTGGGTATGGGTGTGGGTGAGAGTGTCGGTGTGGGTGTGGGTGTGTGTGTGTGTATCTGTGTGTGTGTGCGTGCGTGCGTGTGTGTGGGTGTGCGTGTGGGTGTGGGGTGCGTTTTTGTGTGGGTGTGGGTGTGCGTGTGGGTGTGGGTGTACGTGTGGGTGTGGGTGTGGGTGTGTGTGCGTGTCTGTGTGTCTGTGCGTATATCTGTATTAAAGCTTGTTTTCATTTGGCTTAGAGTTGATTAGATTTTGGGAGAAACCCAAAGGCCGCGAGGGGGGCTTAATAGGGACAGTTTTTGGTTTTTATCAAATATTTCTAATATATTTCTATATATAGACCTTAAACATATCGATTAATTATTTTCTAAGCAATTTTTTGAAAGCGTGTTTTTGAAAGGTTACTTTTTACCTTCCAACCTGCATATACATGTACAGGTATAGAAGATTATCACTTTTCTTACTATCGCTAAATCGACTTATTAGCTCATTTTACAACTTTTGGCCAAGTTTCGCCAAGTGTGTGCGTGTGTGTGTGCGTGTGTGTGTGTGTGTGTGTGTGTGTGTGTGTGTGTTTGTGTGTGGGTGTGCGTGTGGGTGCGCGTGCGTGCGTGTATGTGTGGGTGTATGGGTGTGGGTGTGGGTGTGCGTGTGGGCGTGTGTGCGCGTGTGGGTGTGCGTGTGGGTGTGCGTGTGGGTGTGGGTGTGCGTGTGCGTGTGGTAGTGCGTGTGGGTGTATGTGCGTGTTTGTGTGTCTGTGTGTATATCTGTATTTAAGCTTGTTTTCATTTGGCCAAGTGTGTGTTTGTATATGTGTATATATGTGTGTGTGTGTGTGTGTGTGTGTGTGTGTGTGTGTGTGTGTGTGTGTGTGTTGTGTGTGTGTGTGTGTTTGTGTGTTGTGTGTGTGTGTGTGTGTGTGTGTGTGAGTTCGTGCGTGCGTGCGTGCGTATGTGTGTGGGTGTGTGGGGATGTGGGAGTGGGTATGGGTATGGGTGTGTGTGTTGGTGTGTGGGTGTGTGTGTTGGTGTGTGGGTGTGTGTGTTGGTGTGTGGGTGTGTGTGCGTGTGTGTGGGGTGTGTGGTGTGGGTGTGGGTGGATGTGGGTGTGGCTGTGGGTGTGCGTGCGTGTATATATATATATATATATATATATATATATATATATATATATATATATAACCTAGAGATAGGTAATCTTGACTGTGATTATTGTAAAATTATTATTTTCAGAACCTGAGGTTGCAGTCAATCTTATTGAAGCTTATTTATTTAAAAAAGAGAAACACTCTTTGACATTTATCTAGCTTTCGGAATTTTTATTTATTCCATCTTCAGGATAATCTGCAATATTCAGTTTTAAAATGTTACAATTAATTATTAAATTACTACTTACTATCGTGAGATTAAAATAAACTCTACTAATACATAATAAAAACACCATACAAACATTTGTCATCAATATAAAAAACTATCTTAAACTATTCAAGAATTAGCCTGCTATTCGTGATACATTTATGCACTGACTGAAAAATACTCTCATTTCGAATAAAATGATATGATTACATATAAACAGTTTTATGCGTTACACTATCAACATTTTGTTATATCTAAACTATGATGCGGTTTATTTCTTTAAACGTTTTATAGAAATGGATAATACTAATTATAATATTAACTAACAATTGTCCTTATTACATTTATAAATACAAACAATCATACAACAGAGATTTAAACAACCTATTGTTCTAATGATAATACATAACTGTATATATTACTTAGTTTGCTAATATCCGATCTCTTATTTAAGCTGTTTCTTTCCCCATTTATGCAAACCATTTCTAGGAACAGTCGTTTTTGATAATTGTTGGCCCGTTTCAAAATTTTTGTATTATTGAAATCCATCACGTTTTTCATTAAGAACATGTTCCGATAGGGCACACGAATGGATTTTTCTATGTATGTCGCTTTTATGTGATGTTATCCTACCTAATAGATTTCTACCCGTTTGGCCAATATAAACTTTCATACAATTACTACATTTGATAGAATACACAACATTATAGGATTCCATAATGGTAAGTGGAGACTTTAATTTAGTGTGCAAGTTAGCCCCTGTTTTTATGTTTCTAATAGCTATTTTTATGTTTTCCAATCCTTTAAAAATGTTAATGAGTGTAAGAGACGGAATGAAAGGTAACGAACCAATCGTAATTTTAGTGTTTTGGGAAACCTGTTGGTTTTTTATTGGCATATCATTCTCTACCCTCTCTGCAACGTTATTCGTAGGACTACTAAACAGTAATTTATTGACAAACTTCGCTGGATATGAATTCTCTAGTAAAATACTTTTTAACTGTAGTAAATCCTTCCGTTGAAATGTCGGATGAGATAACTTTAGAATCCGATTTTTTAATGCCAGTACTAGATTGATTTTTATCCTAGTCGGATGTTGCGAGAAATAACTTATAAAACCTATTACTACTCGTGGGTTTACGATACCATTCACACCTTAATTAGTTAATATGATCACGATGTATCATCATATCTAGAAACGGTATTTTGTTATCAGTCTCCTTTTCTACTGTGAATTGAATATTAGGGTCAAAGCAATTAAAGATCCCTTTCACGAATTCTACTTTATCTTCAGGTAACGCCAAAATCAAATCGTCAACATAGCGTTTGACAAAAGGAACCTGAAACTGTATCTTGCCCAAACATTCACTCACCAGGTCATCCAATACAAAGTTACAAAGAATAGGTGAAATGGGAGAACCCATTGGAGTGCCAAATACCTGTTTATAATGACACTCTTCAAATTTGAAAGTGTTGGAATCAAAGATAAACCTTAGAATTACAACAAATCTCTCTAAGGTTAAACTACAATTTTTCGCAATATCATCCCAATGTCTAGTAATACTTTGAAGGATCACATATAACGGCAGGTTAGTAAAGAAGGAGTCTACATCGAAGCTCACCAATATATAGCCCACCGGTAGTTGGTAGTCATTGATAAAAGCGACATACATAGAAAAATCCATTCGTGTGCCCTATCGGAACATGTTCTTAATGAAAAACGTGATGGATTTCAATAATACAAAAATTTTGAAACGGGCCAACAATTATCAAAAACGACTGTTCCTAGAAATGGTTTGCATAAATGGGGAAAGAAACAGCTTAAATAAGAGATCGGATATTAGCAAACTAAGTAATATATACAGTTATGTATTATCATTAGAACAATAGGTTGTTTAAATCTCTGTTGTATGATTGTTTGTATTTATAAATGTAATAAGGACAATTGTTAGTTAATATTATAATTAGTATTATCCATTTCTATAAAACGTTTAAAGAAATAAACCGCATCATAGTTTAGATATAACAAAATGTTGATAGTGTAACGCATAAAACTGTTTATATGTAATCATATCATTTTATTCGAAATGAGAGTATTTTTCAGTCAGTGCATAAATGTATCACGAATAGCAGGCTAATTCTTGAACAGTTTAAGATAGTTTTTTATATTGATGACAAATGTTTGTATGGTGTTTTATTATGTATTAGTAGAGTTTATTTTAATCTCACGATAGTAAGTAGTAATTTAATAATTAATTGTAACATTTTAAAACTGAATATTGCAGATTATCCTGAAGATGGAATAAATAAAATTCCGAAAGCTAGATAAATGTCAAAGAGTGTTCTCTTTTTAAATAAATAAGCTTCAATAAGATTGACTGCAACCTCAGGTTCTGAAAATAATATATATATATATATATATATATATATATATATATATATATATATATATATATATATATATATATATATAGACCTTAAACATATCGATTAATTATGTTCTAAGCAATTTTTGATATGATGCGTAATTTAGCGGTAAAAGTAGAATTTGAGAGTTATTTTTTTTATTTTCTGGATAACGATTAATTTTTTAAGAAAAACTGTAGACGTATTTTTTAAAGAAAATTTTCTTTTACATAAATTTTCTTTATAAAGTTTTTTAGTATAAGTCGAAATAAATGTAAAAATTAAATAAATATGATTGAACATGCTGAAGCTGTATCATCGATATTTTTATAGAAGCGGGCGGCTTTGGAATTTTTTTTAGGTTAACGTGTCTTTATGTCTATGAATCTCTATCATGACATGAAGCTTTAAACGTCGTCCTGGCATAGTTTTTTGTTTTTGTTTTTACAATGTTGCCTGTTTTGAATGTTATGAACGTATAAAAAAGAGGTTCCATATTTATCCTAAAAAAATTTTATTAAAATTATTTCATTTCCTTTAATTTCCATTTTATAGGTTGGAAGGTCGTGTGGTGTTCCACGTCAGATATTTCATAGTATTATTTTTATATTTAATAAACATTTTTTTATGAAATTGGATTCCCACTCACATACGTAATGCAAAAGTCAATACATTTTACCATTTATTTAAGTACGGCAACTGTTATGATTGTTTTCTGGTTAATATACCTAATTAGTGGAGTTGATCGGCCTATTTCCACAGTTTATGCTTTTTGAGCGCGATGTTTCGGAAGCGGACTCTGCTTACGTCATCAGGCTTAGTCCTGAGAAGGGCCGTTTTCCCACTTGAGTCCAATTCATATGTTATATATAATTTTTTCCCAAGCTCTTGACTACTCTCAGATTCGAACTTGGTACCTTTCACTTACTAGTCTGACACCTTCGCCACTGAGCCACTGAGTAATCCAATATCTATATATTTTAGAACTTATATATATATATATATATATATATATATATATATTAAACATTTTCGTGGTTGTGCTTAAGCTCTTCGCGCATTATTGGATTACATGTGGGTTTCATTTCTACACTAGCTTGGCTTATTGGATTTTCTGCTAGTGCGATGTATGTGGCTTATTTGAGTTTTCGACGAGTTGTGTTCTCGTCCTTTGCCACTATCTGTATGTTATCCCATTGGATGCGGTGGTCTTCGTTCCAGACATGTTCGGCGATTCTTGATCTTTCTGTTTCTGTTTCGCGGACGTTGTTCTTATATAACCTACCGTGCGAATGCGGCAGAGCATACATAGGAGAGAGCAGTAGACCACTCAAAGTGAGAAACATAAGAACAACGTCTGCAAGGGCGAAACAGAAATATCAAGAATCGCCGAACATGTCTGGAACGAAGACCACCGCATCCAATGGGATAACTTATAAATAATGGCAAAGGACGAGAACACAACTCGTCGAAAACTCAAGGAAGCCACATACATCGCACTAGCAGAAAATCCAATAAACCAAGCTAGTATAGAAATGAAACCCATATGGATTCCAAGTTCTAAAATATATATATATATATATATATATATATATATTGGATTACTCAGTGGCTCAGTGGCAAAGGTGTCAGACGAGTAAGTGAAAGGTACGAAGTTCAAATCTGAGAGTAGTCAAGTGCTTGGGAAAAAATTATATATAGCATATGAATTCGACTCAAGTGCGAAAACAGTCCTTCTCAGGACTAAACCTGATGACGGAAGCAGTGTCCGCTTCCGAAACGTCGCGCTCAAAAAACATAAACTGTGGAAATAGGCCGATCAACTCCACTAATAGGAAACCACAGTTACAAAACACTTATAATACAGAAATATACCTAATATTATACAGGGTGCACATGTATTACACCCCGAAGAATTAAAACAAAATCTAAAAATTGTAAATATTTCACCAAATACATGGTGTTGTATTTAAGATAAGAGTTATTTACATTTAAAACGGGACAAACATAAATTCATATTTCTGGTACACCCTACATAAAGATTAAATGTCATAATATTTTTTTGACCAATGTCTGCACTAATTACATGTGGAGTTACAATTTCATAGATATGGTAGTAATCTCAAAATAAAATTTTGAACTACGGCGAAAAGCAATAATTTTTTATCTAAAAGTACAAATATTTGAAAAACGGTAAAGTTTAGCTATACGACATGTTTAATAGAAAGTGGTTGTTTTCAAAGTAGAAACGAAATTCACAGTAAAAGCTATATTATTCTATTTAAAATAAGAAAAATGGGTTATGTACCGCTATTATGAAACACTCTGTATATGCGAAAATATTATAGGTTATAGCGTGCTTGAATTCAAGCAACTTTTGTGTAAAACATTTTTTCTACTGTGCACAGTTAACTTAAACTTAACTTCAACGCCATTCCCTTGCGGGGTACGCAAAACAATCCCTGCCTCTTATTTATTTTTCATTCACCATCTTCTGCAAGATTCATACATTGTCTCTCACATGCTCTTTTATGTTTAAAACTCCTTATCTTTCTTTCCTTTATCACACATTCTACTACATTCAGCCAAGTTTAACGCGGCCTATCAGGCCCGGCCTTTCCTCTAACCTCACCCACATATATTTGTTTCGTTAATCTTGCGTTGTTGATTCTCTCAATGTGACCAAACAACGTAATTTACTACTTCAACGTAGATGCACTAATGAGCAACCCTGTATAAATCACACAATAAAAACCGAAACATTGAAAAAGCCACTGCACTAGTTAAAACAAAAACGCTACAAAAAATTATTTCTATTGGTGTACCTTACAAAAATAAACGAATCGCTCGATATCTGTTAAATTGCTATATTTCAATCTCATATCGTAACCATTAACGTCATTTTTATTGCTATCGACAAATATAACCAAAGCCTATATAATCACTTAATTTTATCTACCTGAAAATAAATCCTTCGATAATGACTAAATGCTACCAGTGAAAGCGGAAGATTCAATATTTTACTCTAATTTTATTACTTTTATCACTTGGGAAATAAAAAGAACAGAAATTAGAATTAACTAACTTTTTATTTCCTTCTTCCTAATAATGAATCTTGTAATAATAGACGAAACGTAAGCAACTTCTAAGGCGATATACTACTTGATAATCCGATTATTGCGTAAATTCTTTATTTGAAAATAAGTTTATAATATTGAGTTACTGACTATGGTTTACACAATTATACACAAAACGTTTGGGTTTGACATGTAATTCTATGCTTTTATACCACTGAACTAAAAATAATTGTTGCAATAATACACGGAACATCAATTTATTATGGCTTTACTACCAAATTTGTATAAATCCTAATAAATTGTGAAACAAATGGAAATGGATATCTGTAAGATCTTTTAAGACAATAAATTACTTTAGAGCACATTAATGGTGGTATATGCGTACGGTTACATATTCTCTCAACCATATAATTGTTACGAATCGGTTTTATTTGAAACCCCAGCGTTTAAAAAAGGAAGAGAAAGCAAAGATTACACACATATTACGTTTGAATTAATCACACACACACAATATCGTTTTTTTCTCTCTACTTATTAAATTTGTTTCCAGGTTTATCGTTCTGTTAAATTCTATTACATCGTTGAGTCGCGCACAGTATGGCCTAATCTATGGAGGGTGATCAATTTAATACACATCCTTTTGATCCTCGCCCATTGGTTTGGTTGTTTTTATTATTTATTATCGGAAGCTGAAGGTTTTCAGGTGAGTTTTTAATATTTATTTTTTTATGAAATTTGATGTATGATGAGCAAGTGAAGCAAAGGTTTTAGGTTATAATAAAATGGTGAGCAAGGTATAGAACATTTACTGAGAGCGTTTGTTCGATTATTATCAAGTTAACAAGAAAATTGTTTAAAAAAAAACATATTCAAGAAACAACAAAATGTATAATAATAAAAAATTCAAATTGAGAAAATTAATTAATTAGCAGGACGGTAATAGAAATAAATTAATGCAAAAATGATACATAAAAAATTTCTTAAAATAATAATTAATTATCTGACGGTAATTATTGTTATTGTTTTCATTATAACATTGGATTAAATCAATTAATTCATTTGTCAAATACGAAATTCGCGGCTACTAAAATGTATCGTTTCCAACACTACAATCATGTGCTATGTTTAATTACACTAATTGTTATGGCTTCAAGCGAAAGCTTTCATAAAGAAAACTTTTCTACAATCGAATTATCTCTACACGTTTTGACCAAGACTAAAGATTTTCCAGATATTTAGAAAAAGTACGATAAGGCTCAGATAACCTGCCATTTTAGAGCTTATTCATTACATTATGAAAAAAACCTGTCGAACATTGAATTATCTGTAAAAGATATCTTCGCACTACTTGCTCTTAACTTGACACTCTACGATATACTCGCAAAAGATGCATTTTAGATCCTTTCTGAAGCATCTTTTTTAGGATTAATATTTACTACCCCAAAAACGACTTTGCTAAAAAAAATTTTTTTTAATATTACCGTACATTTTTATCAAAGTAGCGTAGTTACTTCGCTTCTAACTCACATAGAAAATTTACATGGGAATGAGAGAGACAGGTATATAGGAAATTACTATAAGTGAGAAAGAGAGATGTTTCAAGGTCACACCATCATCCAGGGTAATTGACTTGCTACTTCCAAGGTCACCGACATAACGCAGATTCAAGCACACTAGTGCAGACAAAAACACTCACACCCTAGTTCAAGATCAAATTTCTGGAAACGAAGACAATGTTAATTTTTAGAAACCTAAAGTTATATCCAATTCCTGGAGTATTGTTTCAAGGTGACGCCCTTGAGTCTAAGGTTCAGGTTATTCAAAATGTGAACTAAAACAAACCCACAAACGAGTGATGCTTTGATGCTAAACAAATTTCAAAAATAAGACCGGACAAACCAAGGTAAAAGCACACTCGCCCTTATGCTAAATGTTATGAAGATCATATTCCTAGAAATAAAATAAATGTTAATTCCTATAAACCAAAAAACAGAACCAATTCCTGGAAACGAGTTGTTTCAAGATAACGCCAAGGTCAAATTCCAAGGTCAATGTTTGAAAACATTTCTGGAAATTAATGGAATTAATGGAAATAAAACCGAAATACAAAACCGGACGTTCAAGGTCATAACCCAAAACTGAACCGCAAGCTCATTCAAGGTCACATGACAAATCGGATGTGCGGTATAATATAAAGAGCAGCATATTCCACATAGATTAGTTCCACTTGCAACCTGAATCTATTATAATTAAATAAAAGTACAGTTTAAAATCATAGCTAACCTCGATATAGCCGAAAAATATAAAATACTTGCATTGAGTAATATTCATACCATGTATAGTGATCGTGTAATGCTGGAGACGTCCAATTTTAAACGTGTAATACCTCATCGCTTCTATGAATATTTTAAGGTAGAAAATCGAATTAGTAGTATTTAATGTCACTGAATTCCAAAAGTGTCTTTATATCAAGCCTTGAAAGCACTGGTAAAATCACAAACATCGCATTTATTTACAGCGCCATTTAGATTATTTATGTAAACGTATCCCTTAAACGTGTTCGTATAGTGGGTAACAGCTGAAGGTCATATAAATAACTGCTTCAGTAACAGTAATCTAGCATGGTGTTATTTTCATCAATGTGCTCTACTAATATCAACTGCTCCTCTGTAAACATATCAGCTCTATGGAGCGTATAAGTAAAGCGACAAATGAATGGCGCTGATATTCTTACCATTCATGCAATTTAATGACTTTGATTTTCAGTCTTGAAACATTCATAGAATTTTTGCAATTTAAAATTAGGCGTTTCCACCATTAACCGATCGCCATACTTGGAATGAATAATACTCAATAGAAATATTTTATGTGTTTCGATGGTATCAAAGGTTTGCAACAGCAAATAGGGAGCAGTCTTAAGGAGAGCCCCGGCAGCCCTTGTAATTAGGTAGGAGTCCTTGTAGAAATCGATGAGTTATACTTCTAGTTTTTTTAACTAGTACAACTGCCTTGAAGAGATTAATGAGTCATGAATTTGTCTCTTAGCTAGATCATGTGACCCTGAAGCAAATTAGTAAGTCATACTTTTGGTTCTTGACTAAGACAACTTCATTTCCGAGTTTAATTTTTAGATAACACTGACTTCTACTTAACATTGTCTTCGGAATTTGCCCTTGAAGAGATCAATGAATCACGCGTTTGATTCTGTATCTAGTCCTTAAAGAGATTAATAAGTCATGGATAAGGGATTTGTGCCTTGCTTCGTTTCCAGGAATTGGTTCTATTTTTGGATAACCTTAAAGATCATAGGTAGTGGGATTGTTTCTGAAGGTTGTTCCTCCCCCTGTTCCCGGTTAAGAGGCGAGTGGACCCCGCATCTAGTGACCTTGAAGTGATAATCCGTCGCTTTCCAGGCTAAGTACGTGACCTTGAAATTTCGCGTTTGACTCTTGGATAAGGACATGGCCTGGAACTTAAAGTTTGATATGCTCATCAACACATTACATTCAACAATGGCGTTGACCTTGACAACGCCGCATGACGTCGCAATACCGCATGACCTTAAGATATGGCAGCAAATTAGAAGTAAGCTATACAACTGACCGATATTTTCACAAATGGTATTTTTTGAATTCCTTTTCAATCACTTTATTACAGGTTTTATTTGTTAACTAACGAAATAGGTCTCAATGCTTTTGCTTGACAGTTAATATTTTTCGAGATATTCATAACAAGTAGTTTTTGAGGCTCATTTAAGTACCATTATTAAGACTCATTTATTGCCCCTTAATAAAATTAATAAAATCAACTTTTCTAAATTTTATCTCTAAAAATAGGTCTCTTTGCTTATTGCTAAGTTAATATTTTCCGATATATTCACAAATTTATTTGGTGATTCCTCTTAAAATATTTTCTTTGAAGATTTATTTCGTACTTTGATGTACAAAACTTGTCTGGTCGCCATTTACTTCAAAATTAATCGTTTTCGATATATTCATATTTAGACCCCTTCAAGTACCGTTATTACGACTCTTGTTTGCCCTGTCGCATAACTGATAAAATAAACTTGTCTAACTATCTTTAAAAATGTCTCTTCACGTTTTGCTCCAAAGTAACAATTTTCGATATATTCACAAAACGTTCTTTTGCAATTCTTTTTGATGTACCTGTTTTAGATGTTATTTATTGCCTTTCGACATTCTTTTATAAGCAACACTTTTCAAAAGTTAAATCGTCTTGAAAAGCCTCTATACTTTCGCTCCATAGTTGATAGTTTTATTATAATCGCCAAAGGTGATTTTTTGCACCAAACTTGAGAATTTCTGATATTTTTACGAAAGGTACATTTAGGACTTCATTTAAGTACCCTATGTGGAGGCCTAACAAACACACTTTGATACACGAAACGTATAAAATATTGCCCCTTTAAACAAGGAGCTCAATACTTTTTGATATATTGATAAAAAACTTTTGAGTCTCCTTTAACTACCTTCATGGTGACTCACTTATTAATCAAAAATGTTTCGGTTTATAAAAACGAATTAAAGACTATATAAAGTTATTAATTAAAGCAGCTAGATGAAGAAAGTTCAGCATAGAAATAATGATCAGGGCCAAAAACAAATTAAGGCAGGTCAAGGAAGAATTGTTAATTATAATTTTTTGCAAATTCTTGCACTTATATTTTTCTTAATAATTTACTACTACTGCCCTTTCTTGTTATCATAGGTCTTTTTATTTCTTGTACCCCCACTTTAGCTTTTTGATCCTTTTAACGATGTCCATTGATGCTTATTAGTTCTCCTAGTTTCACGGTAACGTGAGGTATATTATCTTAGCTGAGAAACACAACCTAGCCAGAAAACAAAAGCTATGTTTCAAGGACGCTTAAGGTTCATAGATTTAACCCAGAAACTATGCAGAAGTTTATTGACTTAGCCAAGAAATAAACCACAAGTAGTGTTCTTTAACCTACTCTAGACAGAAACCGGACTGACCTATAGAAAAACAAAACAGGTGCAAGTTCTTCTACCTAGTCTAAAAATAAACCGAAGAGTGAACAAACTAGACGTGGACTGATCTAGTTGAGAAACAAATCTGACGTGGATTTATTGAACATTTAGAAGTGGGAAAAGGCTAGAGTGTAATTATAAGTGTAAGTGCAAGTGTAAGTGTAAGTGTAAGTGTAAGTGTAAGTGTAAGTGTAAGTGTAAGTGTAAGTGTAAGTGTAAGTGTAAGTGTAAGTGTAAGTGTAAGTGTAGGTGTAGGTGTAGGTGTAGGTGTAGGTGTAGGTGTAAGTGTAAGTGTAAGTGTAAGTGTAAGTGTAAGTGTAAGTGTAAGTGTAAGTGTAAGTGTAAGTGTAAGTGTAAGTGTAAGTGTAAGTGTAAGTGTAAGTGTAAGTGTAAGTGTAGTGTAAGTGTAAGTGTATAGGTGTAAGTGTAAGTGTGAGTGTAAGTGTAAGTGGTGTAAGTGTAAGTGTAAGTGTAAGTGTAAGTGTAAGTGTGTGTAAGTGTGGTAGTGTAAGTGTGTGCGTGTGCGTGGTGCGTGTGCGTGTGCGTGTGCGTGTGCGTGTGCGTGTGTGCGTGTGCGTGTGCGTGTGCGTGTGCGTGTACGTGTACGTGTACGTGTACGTGTACGTGTACGTGTACGTGTACGTGTACGTGTACGTGTACGTGTACGTGTACGTGTACGTGTACGTGTACGTGTACGTGTACGTGTACGTGTACGTGTACGTGTAGGTGTAGGTGTAGGTGTAGGTGTAAGTGTAAGTGTAAGTGTAAGTGTAATTGTAAATGAGAAAACAGAATGTAGGTGTGTTATAATTACATCTGATAAATTTCTGGATTCATAATACATTATGAACGCTGAGTCTTTTTGAGTTTAATATTAAAAAAATTATATTGTGCAAATTCCCAAAAAACTAATTTTGTGTATTGTAAATCCCCTAAATATTCTAAACCGATTGATTTACTATGAAAACGTAAACTTTCACCATTATCACACATAATAAAATACTTATCTTTTTTTGGGTTTTTTAATGGTGTATTTTAAATTCTACAGTCTAAACGTTTCAATAACACTTACAGTTATCTTCGTCAGTAGTAATATCTATTAGAATTGTTAAGGACGCTGGAAACAATTTTGTCAAAGTTGAAAACAAATCCGGTTTGGTTAGCCTAATGAACCTAAAACTGAATTGTTCGTTGATAGTCCCATGTATACCCTGTTCGTTTCTTAGCTAGGTCAGTAAACCCACCTCCGATCTGTTTCTTAGCTACGTCAATTAACTCTCGTGTTATTTCGAGGATAACTAAATAAACCTCACGTACCTTGAAGCAACCAGTTTGTTCCTTGGCTAAATTAAGTTTCTTAGTCAGGTGATCATGAAAGAATGATCTGTAACTGGCAACACCAGTATTATAGTGTTATAATTACAGCTTTTACACTTCTGCATTCCTAATAGTGGTCGCTGAGATATAAAGGCCATAAAGCTTTTTTTAAATAAAATATTAAGAAAAATTAAATTGTGCAAATCCCCAAAAAATTAATCTTGTGTATTGTTACCTCCCTAAATGCTTTAAAAAGCATCCGGTTTGTTTATTGACTAGGTTAATGAACCTGCATCCGATTTTTTTATAGATCAATCCGGTTTGATTCTTGGCTAGGGTAATGAACCTGCATACATTTGTACCTTGGCCAGGTCAATAAACCTGGGTGCGCCTTTTTATGGGTTAATGAATTGTTTCTTGGTTAGGTCAATAAACCCAAATTGCTGTCTGTTTTTTTAATAGACCAATGAACTTCCGGTTTGGCTTGGTAAGTAAAGATGTGCCAATTTTGTTTCTTGCTAGATTAATCCAGTTTGTTTCTTTGTCTAACCAATAAATTCCGGTTTGTTTAATATATTTACATTTACATCCGGTTTCTTTTTAGGCTAAGTAAATCACCCTCATCATGTTTACTGTTTGACTAGATCAATTCGGTTTGTTTCTTGGCCTTTTTTTTCGTGCAATCCAGTTTTAGATTCTCGGCTAAGTCAATAAACCTCACTTCATGTTTATTTCTTTGTTAGGATAATGAACTTTCTATTTAGTTCTTGGCTAGGAGAATGAACCTGCGTCGGGTTCGTTTTTCACTAGCTCAATGAACCTACACCCGGTTTGTGTCTTGGCTAAGACAATAAACACCACTTCCGATTTGTTTCCAACTTCTTGTCAGCAATCGCCTGTTTTGTTTCTTGGCTAGGTCAATAAATCTGCATTGTTTTTTAGCTAGGTCACGTGACTTTGAAATAATAGCTCTCACACTCTCGTGTAATTTCCAGTGATGTCATCTCTCTCTGCTTTGCTTATCTACATTAGATTCATTAATATGATACTATAAAAATTATAGTTATTTGTAACTGTTTATTAGGTAGTACGACAGAATGAAAAAAGACCGTATTATTTTACTCTGATCATCGTTTGGCCGACCGTCTGTCCCATCCGCCCCGGCTATCCGTCGGAGGCATAACTAAAAAACATCTGCACTATTAGCATATCTCCGAAACCACTCTGTCAGTCTTGTGCAAATTGGATGTGCACGCTGGGGAAACCCTAAGATTCAACTTTCTGCGGTGATGCCAGCGTCACGACGGCAGGAGAGGCCAATCTCCACCGGTGGGTGGTGGGCGTCCCGGAGAATACAAACAAACAGATCGCAACATACGACGCTGACGTGCTCATGTTATTGGACGTTAAACGAAGAGGCTGTCGAGCTTCGGCGAAATTCGACGCTCGGGGATATTTAACGGCTACTCGCATAAAAATTATGGGGAATACATGTTACTATAACCTGTACTACCTCTCTTCCCTTTTGCAAGCGGATTATTGGTAACCAACATTTAATGGTTTGTGAACCGAAAATTAAGCAAATTAAATGCATTATTTTTTTATTATTGGGATCAGTCATGTTAGTAATTCGATATAAATAAGCTTTGAATATTAATTTATTTTGTTAGGCACCTGTTTTTGTTCGTTTATTAGACGTGCGACATTCAATGAAATTAAAGGGCATCAGAATTTATGTAGTTTCGTGTAAACCAATTGAGTGGCGCCCAGATTATATTATTTTTAGCAAATGGACGAGGGGGTGCGTAAAAAAGTACGAAACTGCAAAACCTGAAACTCTCTCGCTGAGTAAAAATTAAATTAACACGAAAGCTGTCAGTTCAGAGTATAGTAAATTTTATTGTTCTACACACATACCTTGTTACTCATCAATACTATTTGTAACATATCTACCACACATTACAAAGAATCAAGGAGAGAAAGTCAATACTACCGATTGTAATTAATGGTGTAGAGTTAATCCATCCCTATTACAGCCAACATTTAGTTAACCCTTATCTGAGCTAATTTGAACTTCATATAAACCCCTGTTTGTTGACCTAAGTTGGAGTAAACGTAGTTGAGTTTAATTATTTGTAAGAAAAAAATGAGTAAATGTGAGAAAATGCTTCCAACTATTTAAAATACTTATCTTTTTGGGTTTTTTTATGGTGTATTTGTATGTTTAAGTTATACAAATCTAAACGTTTCGATAACACTTACAGTTATATATTATAAGTCTTTTGTAACTGTGGTTTCATATTAGTTGATTTTATCGGCCTATTTCCACGGTTTTTGCTTTTATAGTGCGACGTTTCGGAAGCGGACTCTGCTTCCGTCATCAGGCTTAGTCCTGAGAAGCGCTGTTTTTGCACTTGAGTAGAATCATATATTATGATTTTTTCCCAAGCACTTGAAGTGGCTCAAAGATAAAAGAGTCGACTTATAAGTGAAAGGTACCAAAGTTCGAATGTGAGACTAGTCAAGTGCTTGGGAAAAAATCATCACGTATGAATTCGTCTCAAGTGCGAAAACAGTCCTCAGGACTAAACCTAATGGCGGAAGAAGAGTCCGTTTCCGAACCGTTGCGCTATAAAACAAAAACTGTGGAAGTAGGCCGATCAACTCAACTAACTTTCTTTGTCACTAGTAATATAATCTTTGAGAAAATTTGATAAATGTAAGCTAAGAAATCTTTATGTATACCAATATGTGAATATGTACGTAACGGTCGTAATTTGGGGACAAAGATCAACAAACGCTTGTAAACATCCACTAAAAATGAACTAAGCTTGCAAATACACGTATGGTGGAGAGTGAATAAATATTAACAATCGATAAATTAATTTTAGGGTGATTGGGTTTATCCATACCGTCCAGGAGATTACGCAACTTTAGCTAGAAAATATTTGGGTTCATTATATTGGTCTACGTTAACTCTTACGACAATTGGAGATCTTCCAACTCCCGAAACAAACGCTGAGTAAGTACATTTTTTTTTAAATTTTTTATGAATAGGTAAACACAAATAGTTAAAAAAACGGTCTTTTTAAAGTACGTCTCATTGGTAACGTGCGATTAAATTCAAATATGTATTCCACGTTTAGTTTCCTGCCCTTTCAATTAGTACATCGTGCTTTTGTGTGCAAATAAAATTAATGACTCTCGCCTTTCAGTTTACCAACGACCTAAAAGGGGTCGTTAGTGAATGACCTACGGGATACTATTACAAGTCGCAAATTGTCACTCATGTCGACGTTAAGATTTTTTGGAGTTTAATCACTTTTTTTGTTGTCATAATTTATCATCTTTTTGACGTTTCGCTAAAACGAATATAATTGAAAATATTAGATATAATGAAGATGCCCTTTTAGCAAAAACAAACAGTTAAAGATTAAGTGTTTATATACGTACGTCTGCTTTAACAAATCGTTAAATCGGTTTAAAAATTTTTAAAACTAAATCCAATTGTACTCCGGTATCCTAAAACCTTTTTCTGCATACGTGGGTTACGTACTTTGTAAACGAGATTTTCTTGTTTTTAACAAAACCTGTTAACGTTCGAAAAAGTTCACTTTAAATGCATTATGAGTCTAATTGTTTTGAAGTAAAATGTGTTTATGTGAATTAAATGAACGTAATTTAGGACATATCGACAATAATCAATAATAACTTTAAAATACAACAAAAACTACAAATACACATCACCACCTAGTGGCGCTTATGTGAGTGTAAATTTGTCTTATTTCTACATCACCAGCAATGTTTCAAACGCCCACTTAACTGAACTTGTCTGAAGAAACCATAATAATAACTGTAGTTTATTTAAATGGTAGCAATTGCGTGTGCTTGTAACAATTTGTCTAATATCTTCATTATCGCCAGTGTTTCCCACACATTTTGAACTGAACTTGTCTAAAGAAGCCAAAATAATAACCTTTGACAATTTAAATAGCAATCATCAGTGTTTATCAAGATGTTCGTAATTTTAATACAAAAACCGTGTATTAAAAATTGTGTGTGTGTGTGTGTGTGTGTGTGTGTGTGTGGTGTGGGTGTGTGTGTGTGTGTGGGTGTGGTGTGGTGTGTGTGTGTGTGTGTGTGTGTGTGTGTGTGTGTGTGTCGTGCGTGCGTGCGTGCGTGCGTGCGTGCGTGCGTGCGTGCGTGCGTGCGCGTGCGCGTGCGCGCGCGCGTGCGCGTGCTCGTGCTCGTGCGCGTGCGCGTGCGCGAGCGCGTGGGCGTGGGCGTGCGCGTGCGCGTGCGCGTGCGCGTGCGTGTGTGTGTGTATCAACTTCAGAACCATCCATGGTACGTAACTGATACGTATTTAAGTACAAATTGTCACTCACATCAACGCTTCAGATATTTTGAAATTGAACTATATTTTTTTATATCATAATCTATCTTCTTTTAAAGTTTTCCTAAAACGAATAATAATTGAAAATGTTAGATATGACGAAGATGCCCTTAGCAAAAACAAACAGTTAAAGGTTAACTAATTATACACGTCCCCTTTAACAGATGGTTGAATCGGGTTAAATTTGTTTAAAACTAAATCCAAGTGTGCTCCAATACTCTAAATTTCTTTTTCTATTTATATTCTACAAAAACTGTTCGAAAAAAGTCCATTACTTCACTTTAAATGCAGTGTAGTATAATTTTTTTGAAGTAAAATGTGCGTACCTGGATTACTGAATGAAATGAGCGTAATTTAGGGCACAACGAAAATAATCAATAATCATTTTAAAATTAGACAAAAGCTAGAAATCCGCAACAGCACCAGTATCAATGTATTAAGCTGTTAGTGTAAATTTGCCTTATCTCTTCATTACCAGCAATGTTCCCACGCCCACTTAACTGAACTTGTCTGAAGAAACCATAATAATAACAGTTGTTAATTTAGATAATAATGATCAACATTTATTTAAACTGTCTAACAAGAATTATGAAACAAAGTGTGTGCATGAGAATGTGTGTGTGCATGAGCTTGTGCGTGCGCGTCCACAATAACTCCAAAACGATCAAACAAACGTACGTTAATTGAAATTTCGTATTTAAACGCAAATTATCACTCACGTGAACGAATAAGATTTTTTAAGTATTTAATCATTTTTTGTGTTGTCATAATTTATCAACTTTTTGACGTTGCCCTAAAACGAGTAATAATTGAAAATATTAGCTGCCCTTAGCAAAAACACACAGTTAAAGATTAATTGATTGTACACGTCTCCGTTAAGTAATCGTTAAATGTTTACCAAGATGTAAATAATTTTGATACAAAAACCGTGTAATACAATTACGAAACAAAGTGTGTGTGTGTGCGTGAGTATGTGCATGTTCGTGTGCACGCGAGTGTTTGTGCGTGTGCTTTTGTGCGTGCGTGTCTGCGTGTCTGCGTGTGTGCGTGTGTACGTGTGTGCCTGTGTGCGTGTGTGCGTGTCTGCGTGTGTGCGTGTGTGCGTATGTGCGTGTGTACGTGTGTGCAGGTGTGCGTGTCTGCGCGTGTGCGTTTGTGCGTGTCTGCGTGTGTGAGTGTGTGCGTGTGTGAGTGTGTGCGTGTATGGGTGTGCGTGTGTGCGTGTGTGAGTGTGTGCGTGTGTGCATGTGTGCGTGTGCGTGTGCGTGTGGTGTCGTGTGGCGTGTGTGCGTGTGTGCGTGTGTGCGTGTGTGCGTATGTGCGTGTGTGCGTGTGCAGTGTTGCGTGTTGCGTGTGTGCGTGTGTGCGTGTGTGGTGTGCTGTGTGGTGTGTGCGTGTGTGGTGTGTGCGTGTGTGCGTGGTGGTGTGCTGTGCGTGTGTGTGCGTGTGTGTGCGTGTGCGTGCGTGTGTGCTTGTGCTGTGCGGTTGTGCGTGTGGCGTGTGTGGTGTGTGCGTGTGTGCGTGTGTGGTGGTCGTGTGCGTGTGCTGTGTGCGTGTGTGCGTGTGTGCGTGTGTCGTTGTGCGTGTGTGCGTGTGTGCGTGTGTGCGTGTGTGCGTGTGCGTGTGTGCGTGTGTGCGTGTGCGTGTCGTGTGTGGCGTGCGTGGCGGTGTGCTGTGCGTGTGTCGTTGTGCTGTGTGCGTGTGTGCGTGTTGCGTGTGCGTATGTCGTGTGTGCGTGTTGCGTGTGTGCGGTGTGCGTGTGTGCGTGTGTCGTGCGTTGTGCGTGTCGTGCGTGTGTGCGTGTGGGTGTGCGTGTGTGCGTGTGTACGTGTCGTTGTGCGTATTTGTGCGAAAAACTCGTTAATTTGTTAGAGTTTATCAATTCTGTTTTGTCTGGTATACATTTTACGTTCGCTAAGTGTGACTGATGTGTGCTGTAGCGTGTGAACGTGTGTGTACGATATTAAAGTGCGAAAACGTAAATAAGAAATTTGAGCTATTTATAGTTTATCAATTTCTGTTTTTTGAATTAACATTTATAACTTGATTACGATAAATGGATACATGATTTTTTACTGTTCAAAGTGACGATTGGAGTACGTAAACAAGTGGATTGAACTGATTAATATAAGAACAATTTGATGGAAAAAACTATATCTAAGTTGTAAAAATACTTTAATCAATGCTTTTTAAGAATTAACGATTTATAACTTTGGATTACTGAGTAAATGAGATAGCATAGAGACTAATTTTTTTCTCACTGTTCCAAAGTGTACTCGACTTTGGAGTCACTTGAAAAAGGAGATTGAACTGATTATTATAAGTCAAAATATTATATGGAAAAAAAATGATATCCGAGACGTGATAAAAAAACTACTTTAATCCAAAGAGGGTTGTTTTAAAAACATTTAAAGAAAATTTACCAGATCTGGATTTCAGATTTTTATAAATGTATAAAAATATAGTAACCAAGCGATTTGGTGAAAATATCCAAAAATATAGAACAGCAGTTTCGCATGGAACAATCAACCAATATATTAAGCGTTTAGAAAATAACCTTAGATTTTCTCAATCCGTAATAATCGGCTACGATGAAACGTGTTTCGTGAATGATCCTGAGAATAAAAAAATAGTAGTCAGCAACCAAAACTAACGCCTTTATAATGTCCAGCATCGTAAGTGCCAAAAGGCTTCTCCATCCTCTTTTGTGCACAAAAGTAGACATTCCTACAAAAGATGGATACAAACTAGTCTAAGAGGAACAAGATACGGACGAAATAAATTAAGATGATTTGGTCGACCTTTTTATCTAAAGAAGCAAAATAAACGCCAACTTCTTCTAGTCTTCGTTTAGTCATTTGTCTTTCAACGTCATTCAATTATGTCAAAAAAAAATGTGGGGAAACTACTTTTGAATGGTTTTCCAACCCATAAAGCGTAAAATATTAAAAACCTGGAAGGGAAAATAAGTAAGTAATGGGGAACACTGTCAAAAGAATTCTTTCTCTCGCTGTTACTTTTCACCGTTGAATGGAAAACATCCCATCAATCAGAAAAGTAATATATTTAAGGAAATATCTAATGACGATATTAGAGAAACAGCAATGAACGTTAAATAATTTTTTAACAGCTATTAAACGAAACTATCTAATGTTGCAGTATGAGTAGCGAATGTAACAGGCTGATCAGATGAAGGCTCAAGATACCAAACATTGATGGTATTTAAAAAAATTGACTTTCATATTGAGGACTTTGTAGAAGTTTATTACAAAGAAAAAAGTAATTATTATTTTGTCGGAATAATTATACATAAAGCTACATGAACCATACTGGAGGATCCGTGTCCTAATAGAGCCTGTGTTATGCTTCCTGGTGACCCATGGCTCCACCCAGTCGATCAGAATTTTAATCCATTTTCCCTTTTACCCCTTTTTCCAGAACTCTTGCCATTTCGGAAATGTGTCCACTCTGACTTCTGCCTCCCTTTACCTCCTTTTCTCCTCACTGACATTTCGTCCTCTCTTCCACTGTAAGGTGGATTGGAGTGATTTACCGACGCTGCATCTGTCGACACTATTCGATATCCCGAGATCACCCTATGGACCATCCTCCGTTGCACCCTTTCCATTTTCTTTCGGTGGGTATTTATTTGCATCGCTTCACTCCACAACGGAGCGGCATAGAAAAGAACAAAGTCGAGAATCTTCCTCGAACCCATTTTTGGCCCACCGATGTCGGGTATTATTTTAATCAGGACAGCTTGCGTTTCCTCGATCTTTTCTATGATCTTCGCCACGTGCCTTCCGAAGTTCATGCCTTTGTCCAAAGTGACACCGAGGTATTTCACGTTTTGCCCAGGGATTATTTCCACTTTTATCATTTTGAAAACGACTGTTTTTGGTCTCCTACGACCGCTCAGAATCACCGCTTCCGTATTTTCCGATGCTAACTCTGGGCCATGTTGGCCCATCCAGTCGTCAATTTGTTTAAGCCAAACGAACGTGCATTCTTGAAGACTTCTTCTCTGAGCTACTAAATTGTAATCCCCTTCCAGAGATAATGTGCGGTCTTGGCGGTATTTATCACTTTTTTTTTGGCGTCTACTGTTGATTTGCCCTTTGTAAAGTCCAGTTGGTTTTGAGAGAGTGGGTTTTTTTTCTCCAGCTCCGTTTGTGGTCTATTCGTGATCAATCTTCCTTACAACTTCCCTAATGTGTTTATAAGACATTAGTCTAAAGCATTAGCACTTGGGGGTATACCATCTGTTCCCGGTGCCCTCCCGTTATGTTTTTTTGCCGCGTCCTGTAGTGCTTCCAGCACCTTATCGGCTATCCAATTTATTTTCGGATGGTAGCCGAAAAGTTGATTAATCATTGCTCTGACGCCCGGGCTGTCTAGGTTTACCCTCGGTGGCGTGATTTTTAGGGTTCTGGTGGCGAGTCTGTACCAGCCACTCCAGATGTCCTGGTCTATAACTTGGCATAATTCTCTCCAGCATTTTTTCTTGCTGCTATTAATAACTTTATGGAGATCTCTTTTTGCCCCTTTAAAGGCGGTCTCTAGTTCTTCCACGGCTGGTTTACCTTGTTTGTTGTGAGGTTCCTTTTAGATGCAATTGCCTAGTTTCTCAGGCCCGCATTCCGGTTTTTCGCCGATAGGCGAACTTTTCGGCTATTGTTCATATTCTGAGAGTAATTTTCCTGTATGCTATCTTAATTGATCTTATAAGGTCCATAAGTAAAAGATTTTAAGGTTAGCTCATTTGTGGGTCCTGTTACGTACTTAAAACCTCGTACTGTACAGGGTGCGATTCTCAAGGACCAGACTACGTATTGGTGGTCTCTTAAAGATTTTCTGTCCAAGGCTTCCCAGATCGATATGCGGCCCACAACATCTTAGGTGCCCACGGTAATGTCAATTATAGAACTCCTTTGCCATTTTTGGTACGTTGGTGTAATGCCTTCGTTGAACCTTTTCCTGCCATCTAGTCCGTAAGCATTTCATCGTGTCGGTCACTTGTGTGGCAATCCCATTGCGGCAAGTTGGCATTAAAATCTCCGCAAAGGATGGCCGTACCCTCTTTTTTGTCTACGTCGGCCCCCAAGTTGTATAGAAAGTCTTGATATTCTTGGACTGTTGTGTATCCGCATAAATCCCGAACCGTTTCCCGTTTCCTTTATTTTGACATCGGTTGTCCTGGTTATTGCGTTATCTAGGCAGTCACCTCGAAGCCATCTCTTTTGTGTTTTAACGGTTCACTAACCTTATGTCTGCCATTAACTCGGCTGCGGTAGCGAATGCCATTTCGACGACTTTCTTGCTTCTGTTAGTGTTTATTTGCAATACTTTTAGTTGGGTCATAACTTTCGGTGGCAAGTTTGGTCACCATTGCAATGACTTCTCTGGTGCTACTACATAATTATTACCTAACTTGCATGTGTTGTCTACATAGCCGCCATGACAACAGAATGATATCAAATATTAACCAGCTATCTTCCGTTTTTTTTCTAATTTTACATATGTATTGCATTGCATTTCCAAAATTTTTTATTGAAGCATTCAGACATTTAATTATACCAAAAATGTTTAAAATTTGCCTAACGTCTATTGAAAACAAAAAGTTGATCCACGCAGAGTAAATACAGCGGAAAAGTATAAAATGTCTCATTTACATAAATACAAAATATTTTTACATAAACATATAATTTGTCGTAAGACTTAACAAAGAGGTGTGTTTCCTACTTCAGTAAGTCAAATTTTATGTTAAATTAATCATACTACTTATTCAAAAGTCACAGCTCATAGGCAATGTAAGCATTACATTTATCTTAAAAAACCTCACTCATTCGTCGCATTAAGTTGCATACAAATAATAAATATTTTGTATTCCTAATCCGTGGAAACTTGTAAAATCTTAACATTGCTGCTTAATTTATATTAATTAATGCCTACTTTGGCACTTATGCTCAATAATCAAAAGTATTTAAACTATAAACGAAAATAATTTATATTCACTTCCATATAAATTAATTTATTATATTTTGCATTTTGCCTTCTCACTCATATAGGCAACACTATGTGTGCAGTACTTTTTGATAATTGTTTCGTTTTTTGTTTTATTTCTTAAACCTTAGCTTATAAGAGAAGTACTTGCAACATTCGTCTCACTTAAATTTCATGTTAGTTCTGTGTTGCCTATTTTAGAACTTGTAGGTGGCGTTATTAGTTGCATAACTTAAGACTACGATCATATGAAGGCAGCTATTGCCTATATTGGTTTAGAGTTTACCTAAACACCTATATTTTGCTTCAAACCTATATAACGTATTTGTTGCCTACTTAAAAATTTATTCATTTTTGGCGTACACTTGTCCTAAAGTTAGTTATATACAGTTTCTTCAATATTTATTACATTACAATTTATTACCTTAATAGGGGTTAATAAATTAATAAGCGTGTTTGTAATTTTAACTTAAGAATTGGACATTGCCTACTTTAGTTCATTAGGTTCGTTCATATTTTACTGCAGTAAAATAAATCATGAGAGCGGAAAAGAATACGCAATATGTCATGAAAAGAATGCCAATATTAGAATCATCACAATACTTAAGAAAAATAAGCTTCTTTTCGCTACTTTGTCTTAAATTAGTGATATTTTAACTATTTTACTTTGCGCTTACCTTAAAATCTTTCAGTACTTTAAAAGGTACAGTGCAATTTGCCTTAAAAATTAATTATGTAGTTTAATGTCAGTCGCAACTTTTTTTAAAATTAGTTTGTTTTACCTATCTTAACGTCCTATTTTGCTTTTGGTTAGAGTACATTTTCCCGGTTTACACAATTTAATAATCGTGGATGACAGTAAGATGTGAACCATCACAGGAACTAACTCAGTTAGGTAACATGTTTTTGTATACAGTGCGTTCGCAAAGTAGCGGATAAATTCAATTAAAATTCGTAAATGGGAGTTTAGGAAGAAAACACTCGGACCCGTCGATTTTTATTTTCAATTTAGAATTTTTACGTAAAAATGAAATATACAGGGTGTGTCAAAAAAACGATATGACGTCATAGACATTTTTTTTAAATATCAACCCCCATTTGTTATTGCAAAATTAGAAAGGGTACATCTTTTTACGTCCGACATGGTCAATATCGACAATGGTTACCTAAGGAAATATTGAATAAAAATTATCGTAAACATTAAAAATGAGAAAATTTCATCGTCAATGTAAGAAAACTTAAATTGGACATTTTGTTAAAGTTATTTTATTTGTTTGCACGTTAGCAACATGTGTTTAGTTTTTGGATAGGCGACAGCATTGTTATCGTGTTTACCTACAGTAACCATGACGATAAATATCACCTGCAAATCATACATCGTGTGACAGAAGAGTAGTAGTGAGGCACTTGCCCCACTCCTTTTTTTTTACGTCACAAGCCCCGCCCCCCTTCGCTTTTTTACACATCCACGTGGGGGACCGGATTTTCCACCCTTATTTTTACACGCTTACGTGTAGGACGTGTTTTTTCACCCCTATTTTTGCACATTCACGTGTGAGACCGGATTTTCCACCCTTATTTTTACACGCTTACGTATAGGACGTATTTTTTCACCCCTATTTTTGCACATCCACGTGTGAGACCGCATTTTCAACCCTAATTATTTTTATATACCCTCGTGTGAGACCGTATCCTTTCTTTTCGATGGCCCTTTTCAACCCTAATTATTTTTTACTCGCTTACGTATAGGACGTGTATTTTCACCCCTATTTTTTACACACCCACGTGTGAGACCGTATTTTCTACCCTAATTATTTTTTTACTCGCTTACGTGAGGGACCGTATTACCTTATTTTTATTATTTCTTTTGGGGGGTTAAACCTTATGGCTGTATTAAGGACCTTTTGACAGCTAGGACTTTTTTGTGGTTGATAACGTGAGGACTGGGGTGGGAGCTGGTCTTGGCTTAGGGCTGTATTTAGGGGTGGGGAGCTGGGGCTGTATGTAGAGCTAGGGCTGGAGTTTAGGGCTGTATTTAGGGGTGGGGTCTGGGGCTGTATGTAGAGCTAGGGTTGGAGCTTAGGTGTGGTCTAGGGGTAGGGTTGTTTTTCTGGTAATTATCTTCAGCCTTAATTAAGGTCCTTTTGGTTGAAACCCTGGAGGCTGAGCAGACACATACGCATACAATAAATGCATAATTAATAAGATATTATTATTATCGGTCCTATTGTTTTAAAACGGTCATATGCTACTGGAGAAAACGTTTCTAATAAGGAGATGAGATAGCAGTTGTATTACGATTAATCATACGTAGGGGAATTTGAATGACAGTAAAATTTAATTATAGAACACTTATTTTTATTGTAAATTGCATACTTATCCTCAGTGAACTATAAAAAATTACTGACATTCCTAATGAAACAATTTTTTTTTTATTAAGTTAATTAATTACATTAACAGTTTGTGTTTTCTAAAACGCATATTAAAAACATAGTTTACCTGCATTGAAATAATATCCATCCGTCCGCTAAGAATGTTGTACGCCTTAATATTTTTAAAGAAACTTAATGCTTGTTTTATAACTGTAATTAAAAATCTGTAAATAAATAAAGGGTTAACACCACACTTACCAGCTCTGTACTTAAAGAACGTTTTCGAGGGACTGCTTTATGAGTGATAGTCACCGCTTTGTGTTGCCTGTGTAATTAAACTTTCTAGATTGTGTAAAAACCACCTATAATTAGAGTGTAAAATATACAAATAACCTCATTGTCTTTATCATACTTACAGCAACATGCATTTACCCTTCTCTTAAAATAAAATTGTTTTGAAAATATTCACATTGTACGCACAAATTGTTTTTATAAAAACCATATTAAGTGTTTGGAATGTTTAAAATTCCATAACAACATGTAGTAAGAAATCACTGTTCCGTTTACTTTTAACTAATTATCGTGTAATTATATAAATAATAATTTAATAGTCTAAAACCAATATAAATGGTTAATATAATTTCTTTTTAAAACGTTAAATAATAAATTTTATATAATACGATTTTTAAAAACACACATGCCGAATTAAAAGAAAAAAATAATGGGGTGATCAACTATCTGAAAAAGGTTAACTGATAAAGTATACGATGAAGATCGTTTAAAGCAAACCTTGTATTATTCTTATATACGAATGATATTTCAAAAATACTAGTATAATTAACATGAAGGTTTATAAATCTACATCCAGAACAAGGAAACAGTTTTAAACACAAAGAATTTATCTGTAAGGGGCAGACAATGCTATCACATAAGACGTTTTTACAAAAACGTGGTTATTCTACATTGAGAAAATTGTTAGTCATGAGAAACAAGCTGGTCTTGAAATTAGCCTTGAAGTTAGCTAGTCATAGATTTTGAAGTTTACCTTGAAGTTAGCCTTGCGAGCAACTTTTATAAAAAATGTACACTTGAGTTTAAGCTGACGTATATTGGTTTATGTCTATTTTTATTATGCTAAGAAAAAATGTTATTAAAAAATGTTTTCTATTAATTACCCTTTGTAGACTATATGCTTTATCTATACACGAAATTTTATTTCACAACAGCATACTCATTCTACCTTGAGAAAATTGTTAACCTTGAGAAACAAGTAGGCTTGAAACTCAAAAAAAAACTCCCTGTTACCATTCTCGTCAATGTAGATAGAGGTCCAATGCTGGTCTGGTTTGTTTGCAGGATCCGTGTTTACGATAATCGCACACGGTCGAGGTGCGTGTCTGGGTAGCTGATTAGAAGCACATGCAAGTCGAAAACACATTCTTCTTTACGTGCAAGCCTGATCTTATCATAAATAAATACATCTGTCAAAAAAAAAAGCTAATTAAACATAACTCCACGGTCAGGGTACAGCAAGCAACGCTTCCAATTATAGCTCTTAGTCAACACAATAGGGCCTACAACTACATACAATCGACTAGCACTGCTTTAGCACGAGGATCAAGCGAAAAAACACGCACGCACCCACGCAAGCTCGCACGTACGCTCGCACGTTCGCACGTACGCACGCACGTACACACGCTCGTACGTACGCACGCACGCTCGTACGTACGCACGAACGTACGCACGCTCGCACGTACGCACGCTCACACGTACGCGCGTTCGCACGCCTACGTACGCTCGCACGCATGCACGATATTCACACACACACACACACACACACACACACACACACACACACACACACACACACACACACACACGAGGCGAAAACACGCTAAAGCGAAAAACTTGTAAACTTGCAAACATGAATCAAGACGGTGGAGCACTGCCAGGAAAAAACAGGTTTATTAACAAAACCGAAGGAAAGCTTAACGTTTTGAAAATATATTATTATTATTATTATTATTATTATAAACAACAATACATCATTATTATTTAATAACATGCTTTATCGGTTTTCTTCTTCTTCTTGAACCGTGAGTCGTCCTCATCATCATCATCATGATTTTGAGATTTGCCCTTCCCTCCTACCTCATCGCTCTTCTTTCTCTTCTGTGAACCATCACCATCATCTTGGATGTGAGATACACCCAGCTCAACCACGTCATCGCTTTCATCATTATCTTGAACGGTTATGTTGTAATAGTTTATTAACAAGTCAGTAAAATCTCTAATGTCCGCTGATGTTGGCTCATAAACAGGAGAATACATTATAGTAATGCTCACTCGATGACAGTTACACTTTAAAGAGCGAACACACGAGAAACGAGAACGCAGCTAGCCTTGGGTCTTTTGCGCAAGCGTACTCGTCAATGTTAGGTAGAACGGACATCTTCGGGGATGTCTGAGTATTGACCTAACCACACTCTAACATAGCCCTGGCATGTTTATAAATCTAAACGCCTCTTTTATGGTCGAGGTATTTTCTCCTAAGACCAGAACGCAGATAGCCTTTAGTCTTGTGCGCAAGAGTGCTCGTCAATATTCGGTAGAATCGGACATCTTCGGGGATGTCTGATTTACCTAACCACACTCTAACATAGCCTGGCTTTTATAAATCTAAACGCCTCTTTTATGGTCGAGTATTTTCTCCTAAGACGCAGAACGCAGTTAGCCTTTGGTCTTGTGCAAGTGTTCGTCAATGTTCGTAGAATCGGACATCTTCGGGATGTCTGAGTATTGACCTAACCACACTCTAACATAGTCGCCAGGATATGTTTATAAATCTAAACGTTTCTTTTATGGTCGAGGTATTTTTCTCCTAAGAGTTGGTATTTCACCGAAATTGACGAGCACGCTTGCATCAAATGCTTCTGTTTAGAAAACACTAAGAGCGTTTAGATTTAAAAATAGCTGTAATGTGTAATACTGCTCCCCAAGATTCGAACAATTGACGAGCCTTGCGACAAAGGCTACTCGTTCTGGGTCTAAGAAAATACCGACCATAAGAGGCGTTTAGATTTATAAACATATCCCGGGCTATGTTAGAGTGTGGTTAGGTCAATACTTCAGACATCCCCGAAGATGTCGATTCTACGAACATTGACGAGCACGCTTGCGCACAATACCAAAGGCTACTGCGTTCTGGCGTCTTAGAGAAAATACCTCGACCATAAAGAGGCGTTTAGATTTATAAAAATCCCAGGGCTATGTTAGAGTGTGGTTAGGTCAATACTCAGACATCCCCGAAGATGTCCGATTCTACCCGAATATTGACGAGCACGTCTTGCGCACAAGACCAAAGGCTATCTGCGTTCTGGCGTCTTAAGAAAATACCTCGACCATAAAGAGGCGTTTAGATTTATAAACATGCAGGGCTATGTTATGAGTGTAGGTTAGGTCAATACTTCAGACATCCCCGAAGATGTCGTATTCTACCCAACATTGACGAGACG